>RAQS01000014.1:0-102502 GCA_003698115.1 Aspergillus sp. HF37
TAGGGACTGGCTTTGTTTGTTTGTTTGTTTGGGTTGGGCTTGTTTAGGTTGGATTAGGTTCGGCGTCTGGTGTTGTTGCGTTGGTTGCTACTGGCGCTGGATATGCTCGAGCATGGGGATCATGGCGTACAGTACAGTTCAAACACTACTATATACACCTTACAACTATCGAGGATGCTGCATACTCATACAATGCGACAACAGCGCGCAGAACGAAACCGCAAACCAGAACTCCCTGAACAAAGCATGAAACGGGCAAAAGATGAGCAGAGAGGTTAGGCAGCCCGCCCCGAATAGTAGACCTTGCGCACATCCACCAGCTTCTTGCCTCGCGCCCGTGCTATCTCCTCCGGGTTGCGCTGGCTCATCAGCGCCTCGTACGCCGCTTTGACCGTGTTCATCGGGTTTCTCGCGCGGTGGACCCGCGCGGCGAGGTCGTGGATCCCGGCTGCGCGGCACATCTCGTACAGGCGGTGCTGGCAACGGATTCCAAAGCCTGCGGGGGTTAGTTTGCTGTCGGGGTTGTACAGTGTACAGGAAATGTCAGGGAACATACCTGGCGGACGGTTCATCATGACCAGCTCAGTGGCCCCGACCTTGCCGCGGACGTCTCCGAAAATCGTTCGGTCCTCGTACCGCGGGATGGGCTGCATGTTGCGGACGGCTCGGTTGACCGCCTGGTTAATGGCGCTCACAGTCTCGAACGCCTTGGCCTCGCCTAGCCCCAGCAGGCCATTCCCGTTCCCTGCAATCGCGAGGCAGTACTGCCGGTGCACCTTGCCCAAACGCGTCTGGTTGGTGATACGGTGCATGACGAGGTTCTTCGTCCTCAGGTTCCTGACCATGTTTTCGGTGTAGCCCGTGGTCCTGAGAAGCTGCTTCGTGCTCTCAAGCATCCCCTCCTCGCCCTTCGTGGGCTTCTCGGTCTCGAGCTCCGGCTTCGGTTCCTTGGTCTCTCCGTCGACCGTCTCCCCCGGCTGAAACAGGTCCGGCACCACGGCGCTATGCGGGTCCAGCTCGTTCTCCGGCTTGCCGCGGGTCACGCGCAGGCCCTCGACGAACCGCACCCAGTCCGCCGCGCCGACGTCCTCGGGCATCTCGGCGAAGAAACGGCCAAAGTCTTCCATGAATTCCTCCTCGCTCTTCAGCTCCGCGTTGTAGTCCGTGTTGGACAGCGGCGCGCGAACGTTCTTGTCCACCCCGGGCTCGATCGTCGAGAAGTCGTCCGCGTAGTTGTGCTGGAATGGGCCGCGCATGAAGCCAAACTGCTCGGCCAGATCCTTCGGGTCGATCGCCGCCTCGCCGGCATCTATCGCCTCCATCTGCTGCGGTGAGTAGATTTTGGATAGGTGTTCCTTCTGTGCGGCGGTGTACGGCTTGAAGTTCTCGGGCTTCATGCGTCGTTCGATTTCTCCAAGCGCCTTCTTCTCGGGCGCTTTGCCCTCGCCGTCTTTGGGGTTTTGGTCATCCGAGAATGGCGTTGGGGTTGCGTGGAATTGCCGGCGAGGAACGCGAGGAACGAAGGAGGCTGGCCGGGAGAAGCGGCAGAACAGGCATCTTGCGGGTCTTGCGACGCTCATTGTGGCGGCGGGAGTGCTCTCTGGCCGGGAGAGGCCAATTGAGAGCTAATTGGCAGGGGACAGAGGAAAGGGGGGAGGTGTGGGCGCGGAGAGTGCTGGCGAAGAGAGGCTGAAGAAGGAAAACGAGCTTGAAATTCTCAGCGCTTCCGCTCGGCCAATCATTCCCCGCCCGCCTTTCTGCTGCCCTTCTCCGCCTTCACCATTTCTTCTTTTGTCGCCGGCTTGTCTTCCCTCGATGTTCTCGCCTCGCCTTTTGTTTTCCGTTGCTCGAAAGCATTGGCCTTGTGTTCCGCTGCAGCATCTGCGCGCCATCAATGCTGCCTCATCTCCGCTCCCCCTCCGCTTCGCGCCAGTAGCAATGCCCAACACGCAAGGGAAACAGAACGCCGACAGGCGCAAGAGGACCAAGAAGGTTGAGAACAAGGACAAAAATAAGAGCAGTGGTTTTGACGAGATCCTCCAAGTCGACATCGATCACCTTCTCGCGAGAAACAAGCCGGAGACGCAGGCTGAGTCGGAAGAAGCCGCAGAGGCTGCCCCTGCGCTACCAGAGCGTTTTTCGGAGATTGAGGTGGAAGTCTCAGAGATATCGTCTACTGGCGACGGCCTTGCCCTGTCGAAAAATAAAGACCATGTTTACGTCGTGCCCTTCACCGTTCCCGGCGACAAAGCCCTGGTCAAAACCGTTCGACAGCACCCAGAGCTATCTTACACGTTGACGGACTTTCTCAAAGTAATTGAGCCGGGGCCTAAGCGCAATGACTCCCTGATCGGTTGCCGATATTTTGGAAAGTGCTCCGGGTGCCAGCTGCAGATGATGACTTATGAGGATCAGCTGGCACACAAGAGACGCATCGTGGAGAAGGCGTACGCAAATTTCTCCGGATTGATACCCGAATTGGTGCCGGCCGTTGGTGATACGGCCGCGTCGCCGCGACAGTACGGATATCGGACCAAGTTGACGCCGCATTTCATGGTCCCGGGTCCAAGGGGTATGAAGAAGTCGAAGGAGGCGGGAGATGCGCCAACGAATGTGCCTCCAATCGGCTACACCATCAAGAATATGCGCCAGGAGATGGACATCGAAGACTGTCCTCTTGGAACGGACATTGTTCGCCAGGGTTTGAAGAGCGAGAGGAAGAGGGTCGCGGAGAACATCCACAACTACAAGAGGGGCGCAACGATTTTGCTGCGTGAATCCACCAATCGAATACCGAAGGATACCACTGACACGGCACCGGAACAAAATCAAGAGAATACAGAGAGAAAGCCAGACACCGGCGACGTGATCCGCACCGAGCGGGACAACTACACAGAGGAAAAGAAATGCATAACAGACCAGAATGCCACCGCTGTCGAATACGTCGACGACTACCTCTTCACCAACAAAGCCGGCGGCTTCTTCCAGAACAACAATTCCGTCCTCTCCCCCTTCACCGACTACATCCGCGAACAAGCCGTTCCCAGGGGCAACGACCAGGACCCTAAGCCCATCAAGTACCTCCTCGACGCCTACTCCGGCTCCGGCCTGTTCACCATTACCCTCTCTCCGCTCTTCAAGTCGAGTCTCGGCGTTGACGTGGCCGGAGACTCCATCAACTGCGCTCGCCATAACGCGCGCGCCAACGACCTCCCGAACACTGGCTTCGCCGCCGCCGACGCGGCCACCCTCTTCAAGGACGTGCCGTATCCCCCCGACCAGACCCTGCTGATCATCGATCCGCCGCGCAAGGGCTGCAGCGAGGACTTCCTCCGCCAGCTGATGTCGTTTGGGCCGCGGCGGGTAATCTACGTTAGCTGCAACGTGCACACGCAGGCGCGGGATATCGCGGTGATGGTCCAGGGAGACTCGGAGAAGAAACTCCGGTATGACATCGAGAGCATACGGGGCTTTGACTTTTTCCCGCAGACGGGGCATGTAGAGGGCGTGGCTGTTTTGAATAAGGCACCGACGCCGGCTGAGTCTTGAGGATTTTCTATCCGCGGAATGCGCTACTGGAGTTGGGTAAAAAAAACAAAAGTATAGGTTGAGCTATTGCAAATACAGCGAATAATTCTAGGTCCAGTCACTGATAACTGCCTGCAGGGATTATCACAAAAGGAATTCAACAAAGAAGGTCCCTGAGGTGGAGTACAGTACTAAAATACTACCAAATTCAAAGGCAAAACCAGCAGTACGCATAGCGCCTAAAAGCAAAAGACCTGATCCGACATCTTCGCAACAGCACCCGGTTGCTCGAATCCCAGCCCAGCCAGGCCTTTCTTAGCGGCGTTCACCATCCCCGGGGGGCCGCAGAGCATGACTTTGGTATCCGCCGAGGGAGCCGGCAGCTTCGCCCGCATAACCTTGGGAGTGACATAGCCGGATCCATAGGCCCAATTGTCCGGCGGATGATCAAGCATATACCAAATCTTCAAGTTCCGAGGATAGTTCGCCGCAAAGGCCTCCAGTTCCTGCCGCAGTAGGATATCGTCCTCCGTGCGATTGGCGTAGATCAGACTGACCTCGGTCGTGTCCGTCTCGTCCTCGCAGATTGCCCGGATCAACTGGTACATGGGCGTGATTCCCGTGCCTCCCGCGATCATCCCGATTTTCCTGCACAGGCCTATGGTATACCGCATGGCCCCTTTGGGGCCGCGAAACTCGACGCAATCCCCGATCTGCAGATTGGCGAGATACTTCCCCGTCAGCAGGCCGTCGGGGTAGCATTTGATGACAAGCTCCAATCGCCCTCGGTCCAGGTTGTTCGAGGTGGGCGTGTAGGGCCGCGACACTGCCTTCCCGTCAATGTCGGCCCTGATTGCCACGTGCTGGCCGATCGGGAGGCCGATGATATCCTGCGGGTTCGGCAGCTGGAAGACAAAGCGGAACACGTTGGGCGCGAGGGTGTCTCTCTGGACGAGCGGGAGGGCGTTGTATTCCTTTGGTTCGAGGAAACCCTTGACGAGATGCGGGTTTCTCTTGACTGTCTTGCGGGCCGGCTTGGATGGCGGGTATCTGGTGAACCCTGCGTCGATATGGGTGAGCTTCGAGAGCTTGGATGCTATAATTCCGCCAATTGAGGTGAAGAAGACGCTTGCTGCGGCTAGACCGCTACCGAACCCTCCACTTCTGCCGCTGGCGGGCTGCAGCAGGTGGTTTCCACGCGTCCAGGACGGCGAAGCCTTCGAAATTGATTCATGCACGTTCATAGGACCCTCTGAAGAAAGAAAAAGGTACCACGAAAGTGCCGCTCCACCAACCGATGTGGCAGCAATGCCAATGGTCTTCAGTGCACTTCCCGAACTCTTCGATTCTGATGGCTGGCTTGGCTGTGGTTGTTGAACGATTTGAACGGCCTTAGGACGAGTCGGCGCATGCCCTTGCTGTGCACCCTTCACAGTCCCGATCAGGAATGTTGAGAGGAGCTCGTCTGCGTCTTCGGAATGGCCAACGTCGTCGTATGCTTCTGTAGCGTCGGTGCCGGCAGTGTCGAGGAGGACGTCCGGGCCTCCGGGGTGATCTCGAACGTATTCTGTGACATTGTACACTGATTTGCTATGTTAGAAGAGATTAAGTAAAGTATAGCGATTCTCTTTTCCTTCTTACCATTCCCGCGTATGGCAAGCCACAAGTCGCCTCTAGAATTATGGTTTGCGACTTCCTCGATCGTGTATTCTCGTAAGTCAGACATTGCGCTATAGTCAATTTCGCGGCTAGCAGATGAAGCGAGGCAAATGAACGAAGACAGGTGAACAAAGACACTACCGAAACCCTGCTTATGGCGCGATGCTCGTTTTATAGGTCTGTGTACGCGGTCTATCTACTTCTAAAGAGCGTGAACTAGCCAATTGGAAAACGCCTTGCTTCCGAAGAGCCATTCGGGAATCTCGGCTTACCGAAACACGTGGAGTAACCGGGTAAATTATCCAATCGGAAAACGCCTTACTCCCGAGGAACCGTTACAGCATCTCGGCTTGCCGGGGACCGTGGAGGAAGTCTTGATCGCGAGAAGCCGTGGAACGATACACATCCCGATTTATGGCTAAAAGAGGAAAATGGAAACAGTAATTTCTAGAACATATATAGCCCCTCGAGTCCTCTCGTTATCTGTGTTGCCAAGGACGAAAGTTGTATGAGCAGATATACATACTTACCTTCTTCTTTTTGTCGACCATGCCGTCACACCAATTCTATCTCCTTGGAGAACCAACTTCTTCGGCCAGGCAGATTGACCTGGACCAGACATTGAGTTTTGAGGGCCTGCAGTATCTTGTGGCTGCGCACTTTGCAGTAGTTGAACCCAAGGGTATGTGGTGCTGCTTGGCTGACTTCTATAAATCCATAATGCTGATAAGAAAAGGAATCGGTTTCCAAAATGATGACGCTGTTCTTGAGGATGTCTCTGATATCCTCACTACGCAGGGTCTTGTGGCCATTACAATCGATGGCCATGCTGTGCGCGAACCGCCCGGCCCTAAGGGCCTTCCCTACTTGGGCAACTACCTCGAAGTGTACCCTGATCACCTCGGAAACCATCAGCGACTGTTCGAGCAGTATGGTCCGCTGGTCAAGACCGAGAATCTGGGCCGGGCGACATACCAAACCAACAGCCCCCAGATCTCCGCAATCGCCTTTACCGAGTCCGACTTCTTTTCCAAAAAGATCAATGAAGCGCACCCGCTCTACGCCCTCAAAACCCCATCTGCCGGCATCTTCCTAGGCGACACCAATACCGAGGAATGGAAGGTGACGCACAAATTCCTCCCCCCGGCGCTGGGCCCCAAGGCTGTCCGACATTACGCACCCACGATGCAGGCGACGGTGGAAGAGGCATTCAAGGTCTTCGACGCCCTGGACGAGAGGGGCGATGCCTGGAACGTCTACCAGTATATGCTCAAATTGGGGTCCCAGGCCGTCGGCAAGCTCACGCTCGGGTTGGACTTTCAGCACTTCACGGCTCCTGACACGCCGCTGCATGAGATGGTGCATGCGATTGCGGAGATGCTTTCGCTGAACAAGAAGGTGACCTCCAAGGGCAACTTCTACGCCAAATTACCCTTTGGTGACCCGAAGCGGTTGGAGCTTTTGAAGGGTCGGATCCAGGAAATGGTCGATGAGTCCATCCAGAATGCAAAACGGGCTGGTGTCGAAGATCTTCCTCTGCAGGATGCTGCCCTGCAGGCGTCGAACATGGTTGGTATGTATGCCCTCGCTTTTTTTTCCCCCGTCCACCTTTTGTTGTTGCCACTGACACTTACTAGACTATGCCATCCGTGCAACCGACAACAAGGGCGAAAAGCTCCCCAAATCCAGTCTCATCTGGTCCCTGGTCGTTGCGACTGCCGCCGGTTTCACAACAACCAGCTCCCTCCTCTCGTGGCTGATCTACGGTCTCTGCACATATCCGGGGATGCAAGACAAGCTCCTCCAGGAACTCGTCGACAACGATATCGACGAAAACACGCAAATCACGGCCGACGTCACCGAGCGCCTCCCCTTCCTCGACAAGTACATCAAGGAGACCCAGCGCCGGCACAACCCGTCCTTCCAGCCCGGCCGCACTGCCAAACTGGACCTCATCCTCCCCGGGGGCTACAAACTGCCCAAGGACGCCGTTGTCATCCCCGGCCTTCACCAGATCCACAACAACCCGGACCTCTGGGATAACCCCCAGCGGTTCAGTCCGGATCGGTGGGACACCGAGGAGGTAAAGAAGAGACACAAGGCCTCGTATACCCCGTTCGGGACGGGGCAGCGCATGTGCATTGGGTTCAACTTTGCCCTGCAGGAAATCAAGGTGTTTATGCCGAAGTTGATCTACCGGTACAAGTTTTCGCGAGATGGGGACGGGCCGATTGAGTATGACCCGATGTTCCAGCTGATCCGGCCGAACAACCTGTATGTGCGTGCGGAGAGGAGAGTCAAGTGGCCGGCCAAGAGCGTTCCTACTGCTATGTGATTTCTCTCGCTGGTTGTTTTGTATCTCAAGACAATGTTATACACAACAGAGATAAATGATATAGGAATGCAAGCCCTCTTTTCTTAAACGGATAATGCAAAGTAGTACGTCCATCATAGGCCCTAAAATCGCAGTTAGAGAATGGAAGTCAAATTGACATAGAAAACTCGCTCATGATGCTAGAGGAAAGGTCACTACAGTACTGTACCTGTGTTTAATGGCCATGCACCTCTGTGCCACAGAGGTTCCGGTCCGGCATCGAGAATATGTTTGAGACTAATGATGAGATCCAAGACAAGCATATGGCGGGATAGGTCCGGGCGGGAGGGGGGTCTGCTAGCGACTAGGTTCCAAGCTATGTCAATGGGTACTAGATAGATCAATAAGTCTCCCGAGCCGATTTTACAAACAGTAGAATTTACATAGCGTCGCATTCCCTGGCCCATATTCCCTGACCGAATATATATATACACCTTAAAGAACAACCATGGATTCGATCTGATGCTCAAGACTACTAAGTATAGGAATCAGGATCCTCGGAGTACTGGTATCTGACTTCTACGTATCTACAGGTTAGGGCTACGTATACTATGAACCCACAACCCGAACCGACGCCAGCGAGCGAATGATATCACTTCCACGGTAGCCTTTTGGGGTTCCGAGGTACGACTCCGGCTCCGAAGTGTACGGAGCCCTAGTCTACTTGCTAACCCGCGGACTACATCCCGAATATGTTCCACGGAGTACTGTTACAGGAGAAGTAGTATACTATACTAATATAAAATGAAATAATGTCTCTGCTATAATTCAATTATACCTTGGGACAACTCTTGCGTCTAACAACACATCCACGGCAATGAGCACCTGGAAACAGCCCCAGAACTATCGGAGCCGTCCAGTCACCGTCCTTGGTGGTGGTGTACTCGGTCGTCGCATAGGTTCGTCTCCTCCCCCTCCCAATTCATGACTCCACTGCACGGTTGCCAACAACCGCAGGATGTGTCTGGTCTTCTGCCGGCTACGATGTCCGAATCCGCGATCCCAGCGCCGAGCAACGCGCCGCCGCAATCGCATACATCAAGGAGAAGGCACCGACCTACGCCGCAAGACCCACCGTGACGCAGAAGCAGACGGGAGAGACGCTGGCGGTGGAGGCCTTCGAAGGTGTGCAGGAAGCAGTGCGCAACGCGTGGCTGGTCATCGAAGCCGTTCCGGAGAAACTCGGGCTAAAAATCGAGACGTTTGCGCAGTTGGCCACCGCAGTGCCGGACGATTGCATCCTGGCCTCCAATTCGTCGTCCTACAAGAGCTCGGAGATGTTGGATGGTTTGCCCACCGAGAGCGAGGGGGCTCAGGTGAAGGCCCGCATCCTGAACATGCATTACTACATGCCGCCGGGGAACATGATCGTCGAGCTCATGACCGATGGGTTCACGGCGGAGGGGATCTTCCCGTTCCTTGTGGAACGGTCGAGAGAGGCGGCGCTGTTTCCGTACGTGGCGAGAAAGGAGTCGACGGGGTTTATCTTCAATAGGCTTTGGGCTGCAGTGAAGAGGGAGGTGCTGACAATCCTCGCCGAGGGCGTGTCGGAGCCGCGGGAGATTGATTCGATGTGGAGGCAGATGTTTGTCGAGGGTGGTGCGCTGCCTTGTGAGATGATGGATAGTAAGTATTATCTTTTGATCCTCTTTGTTGAAGTGTTCCTTTTTCTGGAAACTAACCACTGGCAATGGCAGATGTCGGCCTCGATACGGTTGCCTTCATCGAGGACCATTATATCAAAGAGCACGGTCTTTCTGGTGAGAAGACGGCCGGGTTTTTGAGAGAGAAGTATCTGGATCATGGGAGACTGGGCACGAAATCCGCAAACGGTGGTCTGTATCCTCCAAGGAATAGTGGCCAGAGTTAGTCTTCTAGGTTGCAGTGGAATGCTTCGAGTTATCTGTTTCGACCAGGGGTGAAACAATGTGAAGTGCATAAATGTATATTAGTATATTGACGCTGGTTGAGTTCATCCCTCCAAAGGCATGCAAACCTGATCACTCGACCCATAATTGACCCCACGCCTCCCAAAAATCAGACACTGACGTTTCATCCACAAGGCTATCAATCAAGTCGCTGGTTATTTCAGTGTTGATATTGGCATACGAAGCGTCGAATGGGCTATTTCGTTGACCATTGTCACCGGCATCACGGGCGCTAGCAGGAGCCGGAGTATGGAGGGTATTCGCAGGCACCGCAGCAATATTGGCACTGGTATCCATAGGAGCAATGTCTGTGGGGTAAAAGTGCTGGACTGCCTTTCCAAAAATCTCCCGGTAGATCGAAGCGACAGTGTACGTCTTCTGGAACTCCTCCATCACCATTACGCACGTATTGAGCTTGTTGAGCTGCAGTCTCCGGGAGAGAGGGTTTGCCGAATTGCAGTTCAAGAGGTGTATTTGCATTGCCGGGACGAGGAGTGGTGGTCTGTGAGTGGCAGATTTTAGCAACCCGTACAGGAAACTGATGCCGCTTTACGTACGTCATTGGAAGGGCAAATTCAAGCAGGCCCTCTTGAGCCAGCATATCCAGGGTCTCGTTTGTCCGCGAGGCTGCTGCATCGGCCTCGCGGCGCATCCGTTGCTGCCACCGCTGTTGATGGGAGGGATCAAGCCCATCGGGGGTTTCGGATCTATATATACGATAGAACATGATGAGAATTGTCCTTTTGATATTAGCAGGGCCAGCCGGGAAAGATAGAGGTTGGGAACAAACTGATAATGCAATTGCAGATGGTGAATATAAAAGACAGATTCACGGCTGAGCCCAGGCTCGACATCGGCAGACGGCTGGCAGAGCATAATCTCTGCTTCAAGGGCTTCGACCTGAGCCAGCGATGGCCTGGCCCGCAGCGTTTGATAATTCAATTTTAGAACGGCTCCAAGGATCTTGCTCATCTCAATCAGCGTAACCCAATGCTGGGCCATCCAAGACAGGTCATGCGGGATAAACGAGGCTGCCGTGGACGCTGGAATTGCCGCGACATCACTCTGGAGGTCTGCCGCGGAGGTCATGGGCACGTCGCAGTCATTGAGGTCGATGCGCATCGGTCGTCCCAGAGTCAGGCTCAACCACCGGTCCCGGAAGAAACAGGTCCACCACAGCCGACGCCAGAGGTGCCGCTGCTGGTCCGTGATGGCTGAATTGCGCCGGGTTGCATCTGGGTTCCGGTGCAGGCCCAAGATTTGGCAGAGACCCACGGATATGCCTGTCCAGTACCATGGCTGCACGTGCTGGTCCGCTTCTGAATGCCAGAATCCGAGGAGGAGAGAGGATTGCAAGAGCACGACCTTGTCTGCCTCAGCACCGATGTTGTACATGCACTGTATACATCAACATATAAGTACGAACAGCCCAAGTATCTGGCGGAGGCAGGCAGACAAACCTTGGCACATGAGTACATGGCTGCTTTCATCGTCTTCCGGGACTCGTAGCCCTCGTTCTGACAAACAGACATGGGGACAAACTGTGGCCACGTTTGTAAACACCCGACATTGGTGGACTCGTAAGGCGGGCTAATACATTTACCGCAACAAAAAATACACTCCACATAAGTAGAATGTTATAGTCCTGAAGCCGTCCAGATTGAAGAGCGTTTAACAGTTGATGGGCTTCCACAACTGGCATGATTGGATGTACATGGCGGAAATAAGCACGAATAAGGCTCTCACAGGCTTCCTTTCCAGGTAATGTGAAGACGCCCTTACTCCCTAGATACCGTCGATCTTCTTCCGCTAGGGGCGCCGGCATATGCGTTGGAATCGGGAAATGTTGCGGCATACGGTAACCTGGGGAGCAGAGGTCCAGAGTAGATGTCAAACCTGTCTGGTCTCCTTTGGTCGGAGAAAGAAAAAGTGTTAGCCCTTTTTGTATACCATGCTGTACATGACCAGCGCCAAGGTATAGGAAATTTACCGGCATAGAAGGGTACCTGGCTGCCACCTTCCGGTTGTCCTAAAGCAGATGCCGCGATGCTGATTCGATTGTGTTCTTCACCTTGTGCGCCGCAGGATACCGCTCTCCGCGGAGCAGCAGGAGGGCTGTCATGAGACACTGAATGCACAGGCGAATTCGACAGCTCGATTCCGGGTTGACGATCTGAAAGATTATATGGGTGTTGCCTGGGGGTCGATGGTGACTTAGCATCGTTAGAGCGATGAACAAAATAAGGATGCGAACGCGCCCTGCGTTCATGAGGTGGAATCCTGTCCCCGACATATTAGATCCGATCATGAACTTGGACTCGTTTGTCACTCACAGCTGATGATTGCGGCTTCGTCTCTCGTCGACCACACATTCCGTATGGTCCTGAGCACAGCCAATGCATGGGATCCCCGTTATAGTAAGGCTGCATCGCACTTTGCGCTGACGACAAGACTCGCATGCAACGGCTGATCGATAACGCCGGGGTGGCATGGCTAGTATGCTTGCCTCCTGAAGTCAAAATCTACACTAGTATTTGGTCGATGGAATGTGGCTAGGATGTAAATCCTTGATGCGTTCGTTACTTAAGCTGTTTCGAGGGCTTTTGGGATCTCCGGAGAGGTGTTGGAAGTTCGGCCAACGTTCCTCGGGAAATCGGCTGTCGCGGGAGAGTCATTCGTCCCGATCGGCCCGGTCGCATCATGCTTTGCTAAATATCAATTTCTTTTGATTAACTACCCGAACCGATTATCAGCATGAAGAAGGGAAGTTGTGTGGGCTTGGTAGTACTGTCAGTACCACTAGTAAGTGGTTAGGGCTTCGGGGGCCTGTCAGTTTAAAAGCAGGTTATATGCAGAGTATCTATGGACCATTATTTACTCCAAAGCGTTCAGAAAATAGTAATTCCAGTAAATGCCCGGGAATCCTCAAAGTACAACCGCTCCTTTTTCTTCCCATCCAAGTCATACCGATAGATGCTACCACCCAAATCAGCAATGTAGATGTGACCACTGCTAGGATCCAGCTTCAGCCCGATGGCCTCATTCAAGTTCCGAGTAAGCAGCTCATGCTTCTTCTCCTGCTTCGCGCCAGTCAGAGAAAGAGAAGCCGTCATGATCGTTCGCGGCATCCCAGACTCATCCAACCAGGCCCGATTCAACGAATTCCCAAACGGCACCTCTCCCCTATCCGTCCAGTATAGCGCCCTGGACGGCTCATCAAACTCGAGATCAATAGGCTCAGGCAGTCCCTGCAAAACAGCCTGAATATCGTCACGCGAAGTCGCCGACTGGCCAGACGGCGTAACGATATTAGCGCAGAAAATCCGCCCTTGCCCGGACTTCGAGGGCCCCTTCTGTGTCCAGAAGAACTTGCCCAGCGCCGGAGCGACGACGACACCAACGCACCACTTAAACGCGTCGGCCGGTGTGGTGGGTTCGCCGTTGAGGACCAGAGGCTCGAAATCCAAGCCATCGAGGTTACACCGGTAGACGCCGAGGCCTTCGCGGTCGCAGAAGTAGATCTTTCCGGCGCTTTCGTCCAGGGCCAGCTGCTTCGGCGTGTTTACTCGTCCGGGTGCCACGAGGGTGCGCCTGTCGGTACCGTCCAAGGCGGCTGAGTGCACTGTTCCGTCCCATTTGCCGGGAATGCCCATGCAGGTCCAGTACATGCGCTTGTGTGCTGAGTCGATGGCAATGCCGTCTGGTAGCGATAGCTGGGGGACTACCACTCGTGGGTGTCTGAGGTGGTCGCCTAGGTTCAGTTCGAGGATCTGTCCGGCTTGCACGAAAGGCGGTTTGGTTGAAAGACCAACGTCGAGGACAAGAACCTGGGGGGTGGCGGCGCGTGTTTCGTCGGACATAGTGACGACTAGTTCGGTGTGCGGTATCCAGGAAGAGAAGAAATGACTTGAAATTAGGAAAATACGTAAATATAGATAACTAGTAGCACGTATACTCCTACTAGTCGTCCTAGTATTTATATAAAAGCTGACGGCCTGAACATTCCCGATCCCCCCAACGTACAGCAAAGGCAAAAGCAGATCCGAGGAACGAATGTCCAGAAAACCTCGATAGGCAGGAGGATTGTAACTCGGAGCGGAACCACAGCGCCGTATCTCGGGATTGAGTGGACAGAAGGTTTCGTCTTCCGAGCTTCCTCGGCGACATCAGCCACGGCAAACCGACTACCCGAATCGACAGTAACTATGCCTAAAGTCTTTTCGGTCGGTTAATTGATTCTATCTCCTTCTATCTACTCTAAACAGATTAATGAGGCCGCTTGGGGTCTTACTTAGTACGTACGTATTTCTCAGAACGCCAGAGTGCTTAGTCGCTGTGGCTAGAGACTAGTGTCAAATGCCTCCATCCCTTTTGCCTACGGTTGCCTACGGTTGCCTGGAGAATACCGAGAAGGTACTACTATTTAACCCATCCCCGTCCCTCTGGTATATGGTATAGTGGGCTACTGCAACAACCCACGGAAGGCGGAAAATGGCAGAATTACCTCCTCTCCCTCCCGAGGTGCTCGCCCTGATTACGACTCTGGTGGACTCAGGGACCCTCAAGTCACTGAGGTTAACAAGCCGGACGCTATGCCACTTGGCAACTCGAGATTTATTCCGCGTCGTCTCATTATACGACGAGGAGGAAAGCTGCCGGGCTTTAAAGGCCATCATACCACACGCAAGGTTGAAAAAACACGTGCACAAGCTCTACCTCAACACTATAGAGGACGAATATGTGAGTGAGATACTTTGTCCCTACTACGTATAAGAATTGGCTCATCCGCGGTGCACTAGGGATCCGATGACGAAGACGAAATCGAACCACCTCACAGATGGCGGAAGCTGTTGCCGATGCTGGCAGACCTCCCAAATCTACAAAGCGTTGTTCTGCGCTTCGATAAAAATTGTGCTGTGGATCCTGATTATGTCTTCAGGCCCCAGACAATAATATACCGGGCCACTGTTATGGAATGGCTTTTTGCGGAACTGGTGTCTTTACGGCGGCCATTGAAAGAACTTGGGATCCAGAATTGTCAGAACGTGGCGCCGCCTCCTGGAACTACGTCGGATCAGATAAACCAAGTGCTAAGCACGCTGACGTCTTTGAGACTCAGTGTGGTGCATGAAAGGAATGGGGCGGCTCCTGAACATGACATAGAAGTGCGTCGTTGCCTATTTCCGCTTATTCCGCTTATACTGATTTGATGATACGTCTGACAGAACGAAGAGCCGCATCATTTCTTCACACACGCACTGCCAACACACTGGCTGAAGCCCGCGATGGGGTCGCTCCAAAAGCTTTCTCTTTACTCTAGCCTCTACTGGGGCTTTTTTCCACAAGCCAATTTGGAGGGAATCCACTTCCCTAATTTGAAGTCCCTCACTCTTGGGAATTTTTCTTTTTACGATGACAAGCAGCTGGACTGGATCATCTCGCACTCAACGCTCCAGGAACTATATCTCGATGACTGCCCTATCTTGTTTTATATCACAGTGTACAACGAAGAAGACTGGCTCTCCCGCTGTCCAATAGCCAAATCCGACATGCAACGCAACAAGAATGATGACCGGGAGCTTGGCTATATTTATCCACGTCGCTGGCATGATTATTTCATCGCGATTGAGACTGGTCTTCCGCACCTCTGCGAGTTTGGATTCGGGATCAATGAGGCGTGGGACGAATATAGTTTGCCATTTGAGACGGAGAAGGACATTGTGCCGGCCTTGAGACATCACCGATATATGGCATTTGATAGCGGCACAGGGCCCTGTCAATTCATTGGACAAATGGACGATCCTGAGCATGGCCCGGCCGGTCAGCGGCCAAGTTGCGATGAAGAAGATCGGGATGCATTGAAGGCACTGTATCGGAAGGTTGGAAAGCAGGTAGACTGTGGAACGTTCAGTATGGGCTGCTATCATACTGTGGAAAATCTGGTGCAAACGGAGGGATTCTGCTGGTATTGACTCTTTGGTGGACAAGGAATCAAATCTTCATTCCGTCATTCAATGTGTCTCAGCATGGCATTCTGCCTTGCCATATATTTATTACAAAATCTATGAATCCAGCCATTGAGGATCGAATGCTATGCCGGCGGCAAACTATTGGGCGGGAGTTCGCTGTGCAATTCAAGCTACTGGCGGTCATTAAATGTTGAGAGACGAAGATATTCCGCGGGCTGCGGGGTGGTCCTACTCTTAGTACATTGATCGTCGAGCGCGTTGTCGGAAGTCTGACCAGACAGCTAGCGAGTACTCATGAGTCAGGGACCTCGGCCAATCGCTTGGTCCACGAGTCAATGTCGACAGGAATATGATTCCGATACAGCTGAAATCGGCAATATGTAAATATCCAGCCGACTTTGGGGGCCAAACCTTGACAATCCAGCAATCCAGATGGAGCTCGCTTATCCCTCGCCGCTGATTTGCGCTGACTTTCATTACAGTCGGACTACTAGAGGCCTAGTTCGAACTATGGAGTACTCCATATGGGCCTCAGTCAAGGCCAAGTGGGCCGAGCGTTGGACTAACGGCCGCATGACAGCAAACGGGAATGCTGCCAGTGGAGTTAAATAGTGCACTCCATAAAGCCACTGGAATCACCAAGCATTCTTCCTGAGTAC
The DNA here is from genome assembly GCA_003698115.1 of Aspergillus sp. HF37. Classification (NCBI taxonomy): domain Eukaryota; kingdom Fungi; phylum Ascomycota; class Eurotiomycetes; order Eurotiales; family Aspergillaceae; genus Aspergillus; species Aspergillus sp. HF37. The sequence goes on from RAQS01000014.1 coordinate 16,118, forward strand.
TTGCTGCAGCGGTTGCTTCAAAAGACGGTTGGAGCTCACCACGAGCGTCGCCTTGTCCATTTACCAACCATGGCGTCTTCATCGGTATCCTCGATTCTAGGATCCCTGTCATCGGCAGGAAAAGCCTTCGAAGAAAACGGGAAAGGTTCACGAGAGGCTTTAATCGAACACTCGCGCGTTCTGATCGCCGAACTGGAGATCCCCAGCGAGTTCATCCAACGCAGCTTCTGGGCAGAGGTGAGCCTGATACGGGCTTATGCTTTCCCATGCGATTCCTGCTAACCGTGCATGATAGCCCGCCATGTCCGCCATTATTCGTCTTGCGGTGGATGTCCGGCTCTTCCAAACCCTCAAGGACGCGGGAGAAGCCGGTCTCAGCGCGTCCGCCCTGTCCGAGAAGACAGGCGTGGATATCGTCCTGCTAGAACGCCTCGTGAGACATCTAGTGTCAATGCATCTCATCACGTTCCACAACGGAGCGTTCCACGCAACCAGGCTGAGCAACGGGCTCGCGGAAGACAGATACCAACATAGTATCTCGTTCTGCTACGACGCGGCCAGGCCCTCGTTCAACGGCTTTCCTGCGTTCTTCAAGAAGACGGGATACACACCACCCGCGCTGGGAGCGCACGACGGCCCCTTTCAAGACGCACACAAGACCCAGCTCCCGTTCTTTGAGTGGCTGGTCTCGACGCCGCCGCATTTGCAGAATTTCGACTCCTTCATGACCGCCTATCGTGCCGGCAAGGCCGACTGGCACCAACCCGGCTTCTACCCCGTGTCCAGCCGTCTGATGGACGGATTCAATCCGTCCATCAGCGACGTCCTGCTCGTCGACGTCGGCGGCGGCAGGGGCCATGACATCGCGGCCTTTTCCGCGCAGCACCGCACCCGTCCCGGAAGGCTCATTCTCCAGGATCGGGAGCCGGTCATCGCCGGTGTCCTGACGAATGGCCGGGAGCTGCTGCCCTTCGAGGCGCAGACGCATGATTTCTTCACGCCGCAGCCTGTCCAGAGCGCGCGCGCGTATTACCTCCACTCGATCCTCCACGACTGGGGGGACGAAGACGGGGTCAGGATCCTGGAGAACCTGGTGCCGGCGCTCAAAACGGGCTACTCGAGAGTCTTGCTGAATGAGATTGTCGTTCATGAGGAGAGGCCGACTCTGGCGGCGACGAGCATGGACATGATGATGCTGGCGCATTTCGCCGTCCGGGAAAGGACCGAGGCCGACTGGACGGCGCTGCTACAGAGGGCTGGGTTAAGGGTGGTCCGGATTTATTCGCATCCAGGGGTGGCAGAGAGCTTGATCGAGGCCGAGTTGGCTGGCCCGTCTGCTTCTAGCGGATGCAACGATTCAAGCGGATAGGCAATATACACAATATATTCGATGATTGCCTGTGAAAGGGCAACATGTGACTCTTACAGGTACCCATAAATGTCTGTCTCCAGTGGATAAGATGCCCTGTACAATGAGGGAAAGTGACATGTCTACTGAGGATATGAACTAGTAACGTCTTGACGGGCCAAAAGGAACGTTAGCCTGGGCCGATCCCGTCTGCTGCTCCCCGATTGGTGCTCTGACAAGTAGGCATCTCCATACTACAGTACAGTACTTACTCCATACGTACTACCGAGATGACTAGGGATTTGTTGGATCTGATGGATTCAACTTGGGCCTTTCGCCCCCACAAATTCCGGACTGGTCTCTTTCTACTAGCAGTACGGTCATAATCATAATGCACTGGCAATATAAATCCCGACTCTCTGCGTCCCTCGACGAGTGCGGTTGTCGGTACCCGAAATGGCCCACGTTGATACCAACGTCGATTTCAGCGAGACTCGAGCAGCAGAACTACATGCCGTGGGGTGGGTGTTTACTGGCATTGCAATCGTCACGGGAGTATTGAAACTCTTTGCTCGCTTCGAGGTTGTCAAGAGGATTGGCTGGGACGACTTTTTCATCTTCTTCTCGTTGGTAAGCAGTAAAACTCCATCCCGGCGAGGTATGGATATTTAGTAACTCCTGAAATCCTCTGAAGGCACTGAGTATCATCGCAACAGCAATCGTGTCATACTCCGTCACGCTCGGATTCGGTCGACACACAGCAGCAGTGATTGCCGAACATGGCTTGGAAAGAACCGCGACGACGGCCTTTTGGCAGATCGTGGCATTTCGTACGCGCTCGCCTCTGTGTCTGGGGACATGTCGTTCAGTTTGAAGCTAACTGCAGCCAGCCTTCAATATCGGTCGGACCATCGATTCTGGTATCGAGACAGTACTAATATGACCCGCATCCAGGCGCCTTCAGCTTCCCCAACATCTCCATCTCCATCCTCGTCAGCGACCTCCTCGACCCGAACATCCTGCGCACCCGCTTTCTCTACGGAATGTCCATCGTGCAGGTCGTCTTCGCTCTCCTAAACGTGGTCATCGTCTTCGTGCAGTGCTCGCCCACCAAAAAGCTCTGGAATCCTTCCAGCCCCGGCACATGCTGGGATCCGGCCGTGTTCAACGACTTCTCGTACTGGGTCAGCGCGTACACAACCATGACAGACATCATCCTGGCCGTCGTGCCAATCCGCGTGTTCTGGACCCTGCAGATGCCGCTCTCGAAGAAGATCAGTGTCTGTGTCATGATGGGGCTGACCCTGCTCTCGGCGATTGTCACTGTTGTCAAGGCGACGTATCTGCACTTGTTTACCGATAAATCGGATCCTCGTTAGTACAACGTTCCCCGTATACTGTCTCAATCAGGCCATTGACTTCGAAACAGTGTGGAATCTAGTACCCTTGGTTATCTGGGGCCTGTTAGTAGTACCCACCCATCCATCATCCCCCCTGCAACCCAGTCCGAGGGTAGCCCTAACTCGCTTTGCCGTCTAGTATCGAACAAAACGTCGTCATCGTCGCAGCCTGCATTCCCACAATCCGTCCCCTGGTCCGCAGAATCTTCAAGCGGTCCAAGGACTACACCACCGGCTTTACTACTAGTAGTAGTAGTACCTCGCGCTCGCATCCTATTCAGCTCTGGCCCAACAACCACAGACCCAGACCATCCGGCGCAAAACACCTCGCATCCGTGTCAGAACTCGAGCTCGATGACAGGCAGCGGAATGATCATGATGCAGAAAGCAGGGAGAGCCGGCAGGGTATCTGGCGTACGAGGGAGGTTCGTGTGGAAAGTACTTACTGATCATTAAAAAAGCCTTGTTCTGCTTTATGTAGTAATTAAAGACGGTTTGGATATGGGAGTTATTCTGCCGGCAGTTTGGTGGTTAGTCGAAGATAAGGAGGGTATGGGATCGGATCTAGAGGTATTATTGAAGTGAACGTGTCTTGAAAAAGAAACTTCTACTCAGCGAGCAAAATATAGATTTATAATAACCTGTATATACATTCAACCAAGTACGACTAGGGTTTGGCAAGACACCATGTTAAAAGTCTTTCCGATTGATCCATCCCCTTCCATCTACCCTGAACATTGACTGCATCATTGGAACATCATAAGAGAAAGCGAAGAAACAGAAAAGAGAGCGGTCAAGCAAGCCCGCATCCTAGGTGCCCGGCCCTCCAAGTAGAGCGAACCTCCGCACAATGCTGGGGCCGATCTCATCATACTCCGCCTTGGTGTGGCAGTAGCTCCTGAACTCCGGGGTCTGCCCCAGTAGACTGCCTCCGAACCATGGGCCGTGTCGTTGTCTCTTGTGCGTCACTACGGCAACATCCAAACCGCCGCTCTTGGCTCCTCCACTGCGCGCCTCCGATGCCCGGAGACGAGCGTCGACCAAGTGCCTGATATCACGTTGCAGGCGGCGGCCAAAGTCCTTGTACAGCGTGGATCCTCCGGACAAGACGATGTTCTTGTAGAGGCCTCTCCGCACGTCGATGGGCGAGGTCTGGATGACGCCATCCACAATGGTCGGGAGCGGGGTCAGGAAGTCGGAAGAGTAAATCTCGGGGTTGAAGAAGATTTCCGGGGCAAGGAAACGCTCATAACCGACGTCGACGTTCACAGTGCGGCCGTTGGGCGATGTCACGGTGTGCTTCAGGAAGCGGTCGGGCTCGCGGTCGTAGCGGGCAAACTCCTTGACAATATCCGGGCACACGTAGCACGCCTCCTCCTTCACTCTCTCTGCTGTCTTCAAGCTGCTGTCCGGCTCACCACGGTCACGGAGCAGGTTCTGCACGAAATATGTGATATCTCGGCCGGCGATGGGTATGCTTTTGATGGAGGAACCGATGACGTAGCCCTCCGCGACGGGGATAACGTGGGTTACGCCGTCACCGGAGTCGACGACGGTGCCGGTCAGAGATCGGTCTGTCACTTTGGAGGATGTCCACGACGCAGCCAGCGCAAGCACCGCCTGGACCGCAATGTAGAGACCGGCGCAGTTGAATGACTCGAACATGATCTCGGCGGTGTTCTCGCGGTTCTCGGGAGGGTTCAGGGGCTGTCGCAGTAGATTAGCCGTCACGTATCCTACGCAACAAAATCCACTCGAGGGTAGCCGCTTACAGGCTCAGTCAGTAGGAAGTAATGGTCCTCCGGCTCGACGCGCAGGTACTTGAAGATCGAGTTCGACCAGTACCGCTCCATAGCATCCCAGTTCTCAATCTGGCCGTGCCGGATAGGATAGTTGAGCGCATATCCAGGGCCACTCGCCGCAGACAGCGCCTCGTCGCCAATGAAGAAGTCCAAGTCCTCCGTTCCACGCTTCATAGACAGGTGTGAGCTGGCCCCGCTGGAGCCGCCTAAGTATCCCGGCTTGCTCGCAACAGCCGGACGGCCCGAGCCAGTTCCTCCCGCGCTTCCAGCGCCAGCTTTACTAGCAATCCCGGTAGGGAACACAAACGAGGGAGAGTCGTTACCGGCGAATCCTGGTGGTTAACTCGTCAGCCTGGAGCTCGCTGGATTGGTGGGGCTAAGTCAATTCGTTGAACCGACCTAATTTCGAGTAGCCAGTGCCACTGAGCAGAGAGCAGAGTCAGCTATATATCCTCAAGACATGGGTAGATGGCCGGATATTGCACATACTTGTCCATGACAACGGCGGGGGTTTGGGACGTCATGGCGGGCAGGGGGTGGTGTCCCGATGCGTGTGGAGAGAATCGGTTGGGATAAAGTCGGGACAGGGGTTGGGACAGTGAGAGGGAGTCGAAAAGAGCGGGAAGTCTGGAGCAGCAGAGGGAGCAGAGAGAGGCGTGGAGTGCAGCAAGTGCCGTCGTGATGTTATGCCGCGCCAAGCATTTCGAGGCGGTCAAGCCCGGGGTTACTGCCGGCAGATATCTACTCCAAGTACTGCAGAAGTATCTTACAGAAAGTACTAACCTACTTGATTTAGACAGTATATAGCTGTTGAGCAGGATATTGCCTTTGTTTTGTAGTGGCACATAAGTAATTCAAGTCAATTTGCGCTGAGTTAAGTATGCAGGAAAACTACAATGGACGGGCTATCTAAAAGCGGTGAGCAGCTTCATTTGTAGTGGCATCGAAGAGACCAAGAGCATCTCTCTTCACCCTCTCTATCTCTGTCTTCTATGGTGCAATCCTCCCCATTGTCACCCCAGCCGAGGGCTACTGCCTGAGGAAGTGGCCGGTAGCTGCTGGAGATGGCAACTTCCTCCACTGGAAGGCTCAAGTACAGTATTTCGATTCTACGGCAGGCGCAAGGCCTCTTCATTTAACGGAGTGCACGCTCTCTTTCTCTACCACGACTATTCTTTATTGTGCCTTTACGCATTCCCCTACAGCTCCTATATCTACCCTCTCGGCACTCTGCTTGTCATTCACTGGTCTTAGTCTTATCGCCCCTGCAAAACATTCGCTCTCTATACCATTCTTCCTCCCTATTCCCAGCTTGCATCGCTGCAGATACTCGGCCTATTGCTGGTTCTTCTGGTTCTTCTCGCGTGAACTCCATATTATCCCTTCTGTTACAAGGAAACCAGGAAGATCGATTGGTTCTGGTTCTCCTGCTCCTGCATTGAACCCATCGTCGTGGAAACAAGCACCTTGAGACAACACCCGAATGACAACACCAAGTGACAACACCGAGTGACAAGCTTCTATCACGGAATGGCCGTCACGCTGCCCCAGTGAATCTCCGTGTCATTTCCAGTGGCTGCCCTTAGTTCCTATTCTCCTGGCACCCCCCCAAGTCCTGGCCGTGGTAATTGCATGTCCCAAGCAGCTAAGTCCGCTATGCCTCGTCCAAGGAAGGGCGGTGATATCTGTGCCATCTTTGTCCATGCAGGTGCCGGCTTCCACAGTCCGTCCAACGAGAGAGCTCATTTGGAAACCTGCGAAAAGTGAGTACATCCCCACCGTCCTTTGTTTACATCCGTTCTATCCTGTCTGACACCCTCCAGTGCCTCCAAAGTGGCCATGTCAATGCTGAAAAACGGCGCGTCAGCTGTCGACGCCGTCGAGATTGCCATCATGCTGTTAGAAGACTCCGAGATCACCAATGCGGGATATGGCAGCAACTTGACTATCGACGGCTCTGTCGAGTGCGATGCAACGGTTATTGATCACAAGGGTCGAAGCGGCGCAGTTGGTGCAGTTGCCCGTAAGCTCTCCGCCTCTAGTGTTTCGCGGCATCCCAATTTTGCTCAACTCAGCCTCCTGTCCACCTGCCGCTTCTAATGATTTATTCCTCTAGATGTCAAAAATCCAATCTCGCTCGCGCGTGTCATCTTCGAATCCTCAACATGGCCGCTATCTCTGCAGAGGGTACCTCCGAATTTCCTGGTGGGACCGGGTGCAACAGATTTCGCATACGAGCATGGACTGGTCATTCTTCCCCACGATGGCTTGGTCTCTGATGGAGCAAAAGAAAGATGGCGTCGCTGGCACCGGGACCTGGAAGCCGCGGGACTTGAAGAGAAAGAGCGGCGTCCGGCGAGATTTGAAAATGACCGTGCCAACGCCTTTTTCCGTCGGCCGGCGTATAACCCAGCCCAACAGCTTGCCACTCCTTCCAGCGCAGGAAACTCTCCCCGTGGTGATCATAGACCTTCTGGTGATTCATGCGACTCTACCGGTGACCAGGAAGCTGAACCGCTAGCCAACCTAAGTAGCCAACCCTCCGAGTCGAGCCGGGTCTATGGTGCCACGTACTTGGAAGGTACACCTTCGCAGGAACCGACGTCTTCCACCGCTGCAGGCGCCTCCGCTTCTCTCAACCATGGAGCCACAGACCAAATATCAGACACCGTGGGCGCTATAGCAGTGGATTGCTACGGGCATATCGCAGCTGGATCGTCTTCAGGTGGCATCGGTATGAAACACCGTGGTCGGATTGGGCCTGCGGCGCTGGTGGGCATTGGGACTGCTGTGGTCCCCCCGGACCCTGGTGATCCCGATAAAACATCCGTTGCTAGCGTCACATCTGGAACTGGTGAGCACATCGCTACAACCTTGGCTGCCCATACCTGTGCGCATCGGGTCTTCTACGGCGAACGGAAGGTTGGTGACGGTACCTTTGAGGAGGTGACAGAGGACGAGGCTATGAGAGCAACAATAGACACGGACTTTATGGGTAACCTGCACAGTCCCCTGTTTATGAGCTACATGGCTGCTAACTCTCGACGCCAGACCACCCCGGTGTGATATCCAGTAACTGCCAAGGCGCCATTGGCATCATGACGGTCAAAAAGACAGGCGACGGGGTTCACCTTTACTTTGGCCACAACACCGACTCTTTCGTGAGTATCGCTTGAGTTCTATTCATATTGCATATCCTGACGCCCCCTAGGCACTAGCCTCTATGAGCAGCGAGGACAAGAAACCCGTGTGTGTCATGTCTCGCGGCAATGGAACTGGGGGCATCGCACAGGGCGGTCGATCGTGCCGGTACAAGAGGTAGATAGCTGTGGACCTTGTCAACCCATGGCAGCTTACTGACAATAGCTGAGCTGACAGCCCATAGGTACAAAATTCTCAAAGCGGCAGATGGTTCAAAATAGGTGTGTTTCTCTGTTATCTAGCTAATCCATGCACCGACTCCTCGTTGACCTCGCCAACTTGCTGACTGCGAATAGGAAGTCTCGTTACTCGCCTGATGTGCCACTTTCAAACATATGCTTCTCACGAGAATGAGACTGGCGGGAGACGTCGGGTGCGCTCCTGTATGGGATGAAAAGAACGCGCCAGCCTTGGCATACGAACCGCCGATGGATGTTTGAGAGCTGCATGGAGCTTCTTGGTGTTTCGCCTTAAACCTAGGTAACCTAATGGAAGACCATGACCTTCGCAGTAGCATCTCTTCCACGGAAACAGCTAAAGGCGGATTAACGGTAGACCCCCGAGTCTGGATCGCATTCCTAGGGCATCTTAACCCTGCAGAATGAACCTCAAGGGCCCGGAGTAGGCGTAGGAGTCGGAGTGCCAGTATTCGACACACCATTCGTGCGAGCCTTCCTCTTCTTCTTCTTCCGAGCAACCACAGCTGGCTTAGAACCGTAATCGCCCATCTCAAGATGGGTGCCACACGTCAAACAATTCCCATTCTCCGGAGGCTCGCAAAATATACTGAGGCAGATGGAGCACACAAAGCCGATATCGACCACGCGCCGGTGACAGAAACAGGCGGCACGAAAGTCCACATCCACACGGGTAGGCTGGATCATATGCAAGCGAGACCGCTGATCCGGAAGAAAAGCCATCATCAAATACTGCAGCAGCCCCCGCGGCTCATCAAGCGACATGTAGACCCCGCGGGTGGCATCCGACGCCTGCTGCAGGAACACCGCATCCCCACTGAGCTTGCAGACATCAATCGGAATATGCAGCCGCTGACAGGCAAAAATACCATTCATGATTGGGATATACTGGTGCGCCGAGTCCGTCGACGAGCTCACCGATATGATCAGAATCCGCGACTGCAGCCCCTCCGTCTCGTTCCCACCACCTCCTCCCCTCCCACCTCTCCCAGCCGGCGGCGCATCGCCTGACGTGGCTGCCGCAGCGGCGTCCAAATCGGGGTTCCCGCCCTGCGCCTCGGCCCAGGCGATCGCGCGCCGGTTTATGTGGCTCAGCACCATTGTCAGCGCGCCGGCCATCAGCGTCGACGTCGTAGAGCGGATATCCTCTTTGCTGGTAGAGTCCATCAGCTCGCGCAGATGCCGGGTCACTTGCTCTTCGACCTCGCGGAATGGCCGGTACTTGTTCACCGATGAGCCGGCGGGAGCGGGAGCGGGCGCAGCTGGAGGTTCGGCTCCTCCTCCGCCCACGTTCATGGCCACGTCGCCATCGCCGTCGATATGTGGGTTTCCGTCTGAGTTTTGGGTGGATGATGCGGCGTGGTGCGGGTACAGCCAGACGGCCTTGTGGTTGTGCGAGGCTACGATGGCTACCTCGTTGGCGTAGTTGCAGGCTAGATGGGCGTTGACGAAGACGAGGATGTTGGCAACGGCCTGGGAGAGGGAGAGGGACGATTCGAGGAGGGACCAGGCGCTGGGGTTCGTATCGATGACGACGGTTAGGAGAGAGGGGGAAGGATCTGGGCTGGTTGTTAGGGTGGATTGTGAGAGAGCTTGGAGTGACTGGGACGGGCATACCGTTTGCGCTGGTTTCGTAGTGTTCAGAGGCGTCGACGGCGTTCATGGTGAGGAGACGGTGGGCAACCGCGCTGGCATTGTGGTGTGATGGAGCAGTTCGCCGAGTTGCGCGATTGGATCGGCTGTGTCGACGTCAACAACGCCGGCGCTCAGCAGTTGAAGCTATCTTTTGGGCTGCCACGTGACAGCCGATCAGATAAGCGCGCCAAGACCCCTGGCCCCGCCAAGCCCAGAACGGGCTCTGATTGGCTGCGCTGGGCAGCTGCTATCAATGTGCTGTCATTCTTATCGCAAAATCCTTGATATCACTCTGTACTCGTATGTAATGTAATCTATCCAGGTATAAAGCAGTCGGCAGTAAATACTCGAGGCCGGAACGAGTTACTATATTTTTTCTTCTCTACGCTCAGTATACAGGAAATAGACAGATGAACGCACTCTGGAGGTAATAAGAGTATGTACCATCGGTACTCGAGCCGAGTCGGCACAGCTGCGGCCGAGCTCCGTGTATGAAACGGTACCAAAGTTACCAGCATCAGATCGCTCGTCGCAGGTCCAAGTCAACCAATAATCACTCAATCGCTTCTGTTGCTGGATTCGAAGACAAGGGAGGATAGAAAAAACAATCCGCCTCTACGCGATACCGTGTTTCATCCGTCTGCGTGCGCTGGCTCCTCTATGAGCGGGTTCTTCTTGGTTCTTCTACTGTCTGGTTGACCCAGCCCTTCCTTTGCTGCACTCCCCACCTCTCCCGCGATATCCTTGTCCCATTCCTCCTGCCTCCTCCTTCCCTGCGCGTCAATTTCCTCTCTGCTTGCTACCCAGCTGCGTGCGACTCCGAATCACGCGTGACATGGTCCAAACTAAAAGTGAAGAGCGTGCTGTGCTCCTGGCGGGGGAGGCTGTCGAGTTGGTGAATGCGGGCCATCGAGAGGTACGCCCTGCTCAAAACTTTTTCCGCTCGTTCGCACCTCGAGAAAAGCTCATGCTGACGGCCCCTGTTGTTCATAGGCCGCATCGCGCAATCTCCGAGAAGCCTTCTCCCTGGCCGCAGAGAATCCTGAGGTCAAGTCGGCGTTTCTAAAGATCCAGGAAGAGGAGGAAACCTCCCACCACTTGACCAACCTCTGCCAGAAATACGCTTCCCAGAACGACGAAAATGCAGGAAAAGAAGCCGCGCGCTACCTTGCCACCGATGGCCTCAAGCCCCCCGAGACCGTCGCTTTGGAATGCCTGAAACTTTTGTTGGCACAGAGACCTTCTGCCTTGTCTTTCACGCAGGATGGCATTGTATCGGGCCTGGTTCGTCAGAGTTCCAGCGTGCGGCAATTTTTCTCGTCGCGCCTACAGGCTTCGGTGACCACCTTTTTTGACGAGATCTTTGACCGAGGGGATGGAGCTGCGATATGTCTGGATACAGTTGTGTTGGATCCTACGGCGTGGCAGTCCGAAGATGCGCGTTTGCACTGCGAGTTCGAGCTCTTCCAGCTGTCTATCGCCAAGTTAATGGAGTCGGGTCATGATCTAGATGGTCGCGCCTTGAAGGGCATTGTGCGCCTCCTGGCTGTCGATGCGGCCAAGCTACAGAACTTGGTCGATGATGAAGGCCTGGATGTGATCTTGTCGTCCCTGGACAATCGGCTTCCCCTTGAATTGAGGACCCAGGCTACCATGGCGACGGTTAAGTACCTCGAAGCTGCCAAAGAGACGGGCGAGAAGCGGTTCTCCAGACTCGTCTCCGGAAAAATAGAAAAAGGACGCAACGACGACCTCATCATTGCTTTCTCGTCTGCAGCGGCTGTGTTCCCTGTTGCGCCGGGTGTTGTGGCAAGCCACTTCTTGTCGGAGGGGTTCATGACATGTCTGGCATCGTTGATTTCCAGGAACATGAAAAGCCGAATGGTTGAGCTCTCGGTCCTGGACCTATTAAACGCAGCATGCATCAACGGCGCCTGCCGCGAAGCCATTTCCAAGAATCTTTCTGATTGGTTGTCCCATGTCCTGACAAACGGAACTGAGGAATCTTCGGAGCTGGCAGCTGTGGTGCTGGCTAAGGTCCGGGCATCCGGGAAGGATGGGCCCGCTGAAGCCAACAGTAAGGCTCAGGAGGAGGAGTACGAGATACCAGAGCTAGTTGAGCGATTCAAGGGACTGATGTCGAGCCAAAAGGGGAATGTTTCCAACTCGATTGAGGGCCTGGCTTATTCGTCCGTGAAGCCGGCCGTCAAGGAGCAGCTGGCTAAGGATCGCTCGTTTCTGCGAGACCTTATCCGTACCTTGAGGGCCAATTCTACCGACTCCTCTGTGCTCTACGGCGGCTTGATGATTCTCATGAACTTGACGGAATTCCTCCCTAATTTGTCCGAGGAGCAGAAAAAGATGTCTCAGCTTAAATCCTACGCGAACGCGTCTGCAAATGCAAAGGCGGGGCCAGATCCCCTTAATCAGGATGAAGCGGTCACTGCTCGGTGCAGCGCGGTGGTTGATGCCGGGGTCATGCCTCTCCTCGTGGAGTGCGGCCGAACAAGACTGCCGTCGGTTGGCGAACTCGTCAGCAAGATCCTGCTTTCCCTTTCCAGGAACCGAACATCCAGGGGGGCCCTCGCCCAACAGGGGGCAATGAAGCTGTTGCTAGGCATTACGGCGCCAAAGCAGGATAGCCCTGGACATGCTCAAAGCGAGATAACTCGAAACGCAGCCCATGCCCTTGCGCGTATCCTGATCTCTGTCAACCCTTCACACATTTTCCCGTCGTCTGGATTTCCCCAGGTCACGTCGGCCGTCCGACCTTTGGTGGCGCTATTGTCGTCTCCTGAGACGCCTACTTTTACCGCGGATCAGCCTCGCGATCTGTTGCCTGTTTTCGAGAGCCTTCTCGCCCTGACGAATCTTGCCTCATTCCCGGATGCGGAAGCGGCTGAGACCATCGTGCGTCAGGCGTGGGCGCCTGTGGAAGATCTCCTGCTCTCAGACAACGCATTCATCCAACGAGCGGCATGCGAACTCGCGTGCAACTTGATGGCCTGTGAGTCTGGGATCGTCAAGTTTGCCGACGGCTCGAAGCGAGCGGCGCACCGGATGCATATACTCCTGGCACTGACAGACGCTGATGACCTCGCGACCCGGCGGGCGGCGGGCGGAGCGCTGGCTATGCTAACCGAGTTCGACGCGGTGATCGCGGCGGTACTGGATCGACCTCGCGGGGTGAAACTGCTGCTAGGACTCTGCCAGGATGAAGACGCTGGGCAGGTGCACCGCGGTCTTGCGTGCATACGGAATATGACGTGTATGGAGTCAGGGGATATCGGCGCCCGCGCCAGGGCTAGCGTGAAGGACGGCGGGGGAGTCCAAACGCTAACCAGCGCCCTCCGACTCACCTCCAACCCTGCCATTCTCCAGACCGGTGTCGAGGCGCTCAAGCCATTGGTTGAATAACCGAACCCGGCGAATTCTCTTTCTGTTTCCTTCTTCTCCCGTTGTCTTCGTGCGGTTTCCCCTGCACGAGTGTTGGCTGCTTTTGATTCTGGCTGGCTTGCTATGATTGATGGTTGCTATGATTATGATTGTTCAGCATCGGAAGGTGTCGGGAGTATGGATCCAGCGACCCTACGGAGTATTTAGCGTAGGATTGCAGCGGATTACTTGGATTAGGCATGGATAATGGAGTCTAATAGACCGATCGCTTTGATTCTTAGGGCAGACTAGGGCAGGGTGTATGTTCTGAGGCAAGGCGACAGGGCTCAACAGCTCTGAGTGCTGAGTGCATCCCCATCTGCGCAGTTGCGTTGCACTTGTCAATCCATAGAGACCAGCGGTGTATATCCCAGAGCATCCTGTTTAGGGCTCGATTCGCCCGGAGGAACCCCGCCCCGCCTCAGGAGCCCACCGCCCCATTTTTTTCTGCCGCCCCTCCTCACACCGCCCCGGCCCTCCCTGGCCCTTGTCCATTCCCTCCTCCATTCTTTCCTCCATTCTCCACGCTGTTCCTGTATACAGCACTTTCTGCAGTCTGGCCAGTGTCCCAGACAGAGGATCTCCCTGTCAACCATCCTTGTCCTGTGTCTCCGGCCTTGCTTTGTGCGTCCCCTCCCTCGGTACACTGACAGCGGAGCGCCACCGCCAGGATGTGTGTATCCATGGACCGCCATTCTCCATTCTGCCCTCCTCTCGATGGCTGATCGTTCTCGAAGGGACCAACTGTGGTTCCGTGCTTGAGTCCGCGGAATCGTGCGCCAATCAACGCGTCTCGGGCGGGCACGCCCACCTGGAAGCATCGTGAACCGACCGCAATTCGCCTTCAGCCATTCTCGTGCTGCTGCTGCTCCCTCCGACTCGTCTCTCTCTTCTCTCTCTCTCTTTCTCTCTATGATCGCTCTTTGATCGCTCTACTGGTCCACTACTTTCTATTGCTCCATCCCTGGACCTGTTGCATCTTCGCGTCGGCCCACGTTCTCTTTACTGTGTAAGTCACTTTCCCTTCCGTGTCAATCGCGGCATGAAGCTCTCAGGAAGCTACAGGACGGCATGTGCTGATATTTCCGGCATTTTCTATAGTCCGAAGGCAGTACTGAATCGTCCTCGTCCGTCCCATGTCCTGAAGGTGTTTCTCCTTGTCGCGACTCCTTAAATCCTTCCTCCCGTTCTCCTTTGCAAACTGGCACATGGCGTCATCTTCCTTGCACGCTCAGTCCTCGTATTGCCTTTGCAGTTCTCGCTTTTGCCTGTTGTCCTACCTTGTCTGATTCGCTTCTACTCCCTCCGTTGAATACCGGCGTCGCCGCCCGTGCATCGCTGGATCCTGGGCCAGAATACTGACTCAAACGTCAGTGAAATCTCCTTGATACAGGCATGAAGTTTGGTCGGAATTTGCCGCGCAACGTGGTGCCCGAATGGGGCCAAAACTACATCAAGTACAAGCAGTTGAAGAAGATCATCAAATCCGCGGCGGAGGAGAAGAAGGCTGGCCATGAGGCAGACCTTGCCGGTGAGCCTGTTGTGTTTGATGCTTTGCGGCCCATGAGGTCGCCGAGCGGCCTTCCTGACTTAGATCCCTAGGATTTTTCTACTCCCTGGATCGAAACCTCGAGGATGTCGACAACTTCTACAATAAGAAATCCTCGGATTTCTCGCGCCGGCTGAAATTGTTGGAGGACAGATATGGCCACTCCGTTGAGAATGTACAGCGCTTGGATCACGAGGATGTGGAGGACCTGCTGGCGGCCTTGCTCGAGCTGCGCGGCCAGCTGCGCAAACTGCAGTGGTACGGTGAGGTGAACCGCCGTGGGTTCATCAAGATCACCAAGAAACTGGACAAAAAGGTCGAGGTTCAGGCACAGAAGGTGTACCTCGAATCCAAGGTCGATCCTTGTCCATTCGCTGCCAACTCTCGCGTCTCCGAATCTCTCAACAAAATCAACGGCTGGCTGTCCATATTGGGTGATCAAAAGGTCGCGGATGACGCGAGCTCCACGCATTCCTCCCTCTCGTTCAAGAAAGGCCGATCGCGTCCAAACTTGAACCTGCCGTCGAGTATGCTGCTCGCTCTCGATGAAGCCTTGCGCAAGGATGACACGCATGTCCTGCTGGAACTCCTCGAGACGCTGAAGACGGCCTCGGATGACATCGCGGATGATGTATACCAGAAAGTCCTCAAGAGTCTCCTCCAACGATCCATATGCTATCGCTCCAAATCCTGCATTGATATAGTCTTGGGCAGGCTTGATACGCTAGAGGAAGAAGACGACATCAACAAGCGCAACTGCATTCACAGACTGGTGATCTCCATCGGCAGGGCGCAGTCATCCAACGACTCGGAACTGTCTGCTTCAATGGTTCTCGATTTCCCACTGGAAACTTCCAACTTCATTACTCCCGCTGCTGCGCCCACCTTGCAGCCCCCCCGGTCTGTCGTGAAGGAGTCCAGTTTGTCACAGAATATTGACCGGGAAGATTCATTAGTGTCGCTCCTGCAGCATCTACTGGATTCACTGCGGCCTCATCAGCGGGACGAGTTACTTGCCAAGGATATTTCTGGGCGAACTCCCTTACACTATGGCGCCCAGTACGGGTTTAAAGCTCTCTGCGAGGTGATCATCGTGCATTTACAGGCATGGGAAATGTTTGATGTTAGAGAAGGCATCGATGCCCCCCGCTGGCAGGACAACGATGGCTGGGCGCCTCTTCATCTCAGCGTTGTCGGTGGTCATCCATTAACAACAAGATCACTTCTTGAGGCGGAGAATTGGAACGGCCCAAACCAAGACAAAGCCGCCATCCGGAAGCAAGTTTCCAGGTCGAGCGCCGTGCTTGCACTGGCAACCAAGGCCAATTTTGTGGATATCGTCCAGCTCCTTGTTGACGCCGGGGTTGATATCAACTATCAGGATTACCAGGGTGAAACTGCGTTGCACGTTGCGGCGCGCTTTGGACACGACACTTGTGCCAAAATCCTTTTGGACGGCACCGACGAGCAGAAAGCAAACACGGAACTCGCTGAGAACACGTATTCTTGGACGCCGCTCTTCATTGGTGCTGTTGATGGAGCTTTCAGCGTGGTGGATCTGCTGATCGAGGCTGGGGCAGATCTCGGAAGGGCCGACTCCTCTGGCTGGACAGCTAAAGAGCATGCTGCTCTAAGGGGCCATCTCGACATTGCCAGGCGTCTGGCACAGGAAAATCCTGAGCCGGAGATCTCAGAACCGGAACCTTCGATGCCCGTTCCCGCTCCTTCATCTTCGCCGTCTTCGTCGCCGCCCCAAAGCTCGCTCGCCGACAGGAGGTCTGATATGCCTACCGCGAATATGGGGTTTCGGCCCCCTGAGCCTGTTAAGACTTTTGGACACCGGTATCTTACCGATGAAGCCATGATCTTGGTCAGCCTGGGGACCATGGATTTGCGGAAGCATATGGACGCCGTGAATCTTGACCGTATTCCGTTGGAAAATGCGCATTCAACTCAGCTCGACACTGCTCTGTCCATTGCGGTCTCTGCCAGTGGAGCTCGTGGTGAGTCGGAGTTCATTGATCTCCCTGTCCAGGAGAATATATCAACGGAACCAATGGTCTTCTACGCTTCTGACCCGGCCAACGTAAGGCTTCTGTTCGACCTTGTTCCTACCTATGCAGGCACAAAAGATCAAAGAGTCGGGCGCGGCGTTGCCTTGCTTTCTAGCATCAAACCTACTGTTGGATCCGATCGCATCAACTTGAAAGGTGACTCGAAGGTTCCCATCGTCGCCGCAAATACTTTGGATGTGATTGGCACAGTCACGTTCAATTTCCTGGTTGTCACCCCTTTTCAGCATCCCAATATGTCGATTGCTGAAAACCACACGTATTGGAAGACTATGAGCTCGACGATGGTTATCGGGCACCGCGGGCTGGGTAAGAACATTCCCAGTCGCAAGTCACTGCAGCTCGGCGAAAATACTGTCCAGTCGTTCATTGCAGCGGCCAACCTTGGGGCTTCCTATGTTGAATTTGATGTCCAGTTAACGAAGGACCATGTCCCCGTCATTTACCATGACTTCCTAGTCAGCGAGACGGGTATAGATGCCCCGGTGCACACCCTCACCTTGGAGCAATTCCTTCAACTTGGTACCAGCAACCAGCCTTCACAGGCCAACGGCGCTGTCGGGAAGGATGACTGGAGCGTCAATGGGCGGCAGCGGTCGATGTCTGTCGGCGGGACTGAGTGCGATCCGGCCGAACTCAACGAAAAGATCAAGCATACGCGTGATTTCAAGAAGAAGGGGTATAAGGGCAACACCCGCGGCAATCATATACAGGCGCCGTTTGCCACATTGGAGGAGCTATTCACGAAACTGCCCAAGACAGTGGGATTCAACATTGAACTCAGTGAGTACCACATCCCTCTAAAGAACAGCTTCCGGGGGTCTGACTGGATTGCCAGAGTACCCGATGCTCTATGAGAGCGAGGAGGAGGAAATGGACACCTATGCGGTTGAGCTGAACTCCTTTGTGGATACGGTTCTCGCCAAGGCCTACGAGCACGGTCAGGGTCGTAATATGTTGTTCTCCAGCTTCAACCCGGATGTCTGCCTGCTGCTTTCCTTCAAGCAGCCGTCGATTCCGGTGCTTTTCCTTTCTGATGCGGGGGCTTCTGCTGTCGGGGACATCCGTGCCAGCAGCCTGCAGGAGGCAGTTCGGTTCGCGTCACGATGGAATCTCCTCGGGATTGTCACGCAGGCCGAGACACTAGTCCTTTGCCCACGCCTGGTGCGGGTGGTGAAAGAGTCTGGGCTGGTCTGCGTGTCTTACGGGACACTCAATAATGATCAAACCAATGTCAGGGTAAGTAGAACATGACCAGTCTCTTGACTATAGCGCAGTACTGATATCCCGCAGAACCAAGTTACCGAGGGCATCGACGCCGTCATTGTTGATTCCGTTCTCGCCATCCGAAAAGGCCTCACGGGGGGCGGGACGATGGGCGTATCATCCCAGCCATCACCTAGCTCCTCGTCGGTCACCGACACATCTCCCGAAGATTCCAAGATACCCGCCCTCAAAACAGAGGAGAGAGATGGTCACCTGCACGTGAAGCCCGGCGCTGTCGCTCAGGTTTAGACCTAGAGTTGACGCGTTCCTGTCCTTTTGTCTGCTTTTCTGTTCTGCTTGCTTAAAATCCGATGCATTTATTCTGGGTGGCTTGACGTCGATGTCTGTTTGGGATATACATACCTGGCTAGAGTTTAACATATTGGGATTGGGAGGTCATGTCTGCTGCATGTTTCCAGTTTTAACAACTGGTTGTTTAGCGCTATATATAGATGCCGTTACGGTCATTTTAGGTATGAGGATGTCGAGAGCGATGTCCATATTGTGAGGAATATGACGAGTTTTGTCAATGTCTGTCTGCTCTGCCGTAAGATACACAAGGATTAGCGAGTCAGTTCGGTGCGTGTGTGGTACGCATTAGTATCTGATATGTCTGAAGTATTTTTGAAGGAATCATTTCATCGTCACTCTTTACAAGGCCGTAAATAACAGAAACCGAAAGGAATACTTCATCCAGATAGAGCAGACGGGGTATATCCACATAACATCATCCCAATATGCACCGAACGGCATGTACCAAACCCACAAGCCCCAAGGAATATGTACATAATGTACGTGTGTGCATGTATTACCGTACCAACCCCGACGAATAGACACCGGACGATTGATTGATATCAACCGCCAGAAACCAATCGAACCGTAACCGTCGGACGCCGTACTCCTGAATCAGATCCATATGTGTTGTGCGTCAAAGCCAGATCCTCCAAGGACGAGCGAAGCCGTCTGGTCAGTCTCTAATGGACGAGAACGGCTATTGGCCCGCTGGGCTCTGGCGTTTCGCTGGGACTATCAGGTCTGGCGGAGCGGAGTCGGATCTTGCAGCCCTATTATGCGTTGTTAGAACAAGATCGTGCTGGGCTTGCCAAAAACAAAAAAAGAGCGGGCGTCTCTTACATCAAATACGCATGGCACAGACACCCCCGAGTCCAGTCCCCAGCAGAACACCTCCGAGCGTCGCGCCGCTGGGTCTTTCCAAAAGTACGTCTCAGCCCCGATCCCATGGACGCCCAGCCCGTCGAAGAAAAGCCGGAGCGGTGTGTCCTCGCCCAGGACGGCGTTCGTGCGGTGAACAGCCTTGGTTTCAACGCCGAAGACGCGGCCGTCGTTGAGCCGGATGCCGCACACATACCGCCGGCGACGGACGCGCTGGGTGTAGAACGTGACGGGCAGCTCGAGGTCAAGCGGGCGTAGCTTTGAATCGAACGGCGTGCTCTCCGTGACCTGGATCCGGCGCAACGAGCGCGTATTGTCCAGAAGCTGCCAGAAGTTGTCGATCATGTTCATGGTCTGGTTGCGGCCGGAGCTGAACTGGCGCCGGATCAGGTCCCAGCCATCGGGGATCGTGCTGCTCAGCCCCGCGAACCGCGTGATGGCGTGCTTCATCAGCGGGTCGCTGGTGCAGAAGCCCTGCACCGCGGCTTCGATGTATGTGCTCACGTACGAGCATGCCATCAGCGAGTACAGCGGGAGGTGCTCGAAGACGCCGTGGAGGAGTTCTAGCGGGAGCCGTTCTAGGGGCAGGGGTGGTGGCTCTTCCAATGCATCGAGAAACGTGGGGACGAATCCCTGCTTCTTCTGGCCCAAAATAGACTCGTAGGTCCTGGAGTCAAACGGGTCAGGGGAATCTGCGGGGTCTCGTGAGTCTGTCTTTCTTTCTGTCTAGGGCCTGAAGTGGGCGAGGTACCGAATAAGTGCAGAGGATCGATTATGGAGCCAAAGCCAGGTTCGTCGTCCTTCTCCTGCTGCAGGCTGCGACACAGTCTGTAGGCGTCCATGTATGAAACCGAGCCATCACGACAAAGAACCCACAAGCAGTGTTTATGGATTGAGAAGGTGGGCTGTCGCTCTGTGGATAAGAGAAGCTGGACAGTGCCGTCGTTGGACATGTCTCTGCCCGCATCTATCACCCCTGGCCAGCTCACTATTCCTTGATCAGTGATTTGAGGTAAAAGGGAAAGCGGCTGCTCACAATCTATGGCATTGCACTCCCATTTATGATTGGAACCCGGGGGCCAGAAACGCGTATTACGGCCGCACAAGGGGCAGGGAGTGATGGGGCGATGCATGATCAAACAACAGGACCATCGCGAGGCGAGGAGAAAGAAGAAGACGGAGGAGAAAAAACGAGGCCGAAAGTTGGAATCAACAATGCTCCGGGCCGCTGTTTTATCCGTTCCGACTGGTATAGAACTATGGACAGCAAAACAACAACACAACCACGAAAAATACACAGCTACATAAGACAGCCCTCCTTAACGCTCGAATGCAAATCACTCATCCCGACCTTGATCCTCCGCGAACAGCTGTAAGACCCGTCTGTTCCACGCGACTTCCTCCCTGCCTCGCTCCCTGAACCACTGTCACCTTCAGAGACAGCCTTTCCACCGCTCATTACAGGGCTGTCACTCGTATTGGCAGATGGCCCCTGTGGTCTCTCAACGACATACACCTCAGCCATCCATTCGTACCAGACTTTTCGGTCGTCCGTCTGGCGGTACATCGTCACCTCGATTTCGCCGTTATCAGGTACACTCAGCGGTGTCTATGGAATCAATCATCAGTATCTCCAGAGTCACAAAGTCTGACTAAACGCGTGGGATAATTCCTACCTTCAATGGAAAGTAAATTGGAAACCAGCTGATCATGCTCGGGCTTTTGGAATCCATCGTAGTAGGATTTGTCGACAACTCTATATCGCGGTAGAGCACGGTTTCAAAATAGCCCGCCAGGCCATGGCAAACCCCTCGGTTTTGGCACGGAAAAGTCAGCCGAGTTCGACGAACATTATGTGCGTTTGAAACGGTGGACTGTCCCGGCGACTGGGCCGGGACGTTCTTATTCGGATGAGAAAAGGACCATGCTGTCTGTACGAAGGGACTTGGAGACTCCGCGCCTAGAGATGGCGATATCGAGGAGCGGCCGGTAGGGTTGTTGCTGGGACTATCGCTGCCGTTGGACGCCGAAAGGTAATCGATCGCATGAAGCATGACCACATACGGCGTCTCAGGAGCAGCGGAATTGACAGCAGTCTGATTCATGACCTCCCCGTGTAGCCTCGGCGCCGCTATTGGTGTGAAGTGGGCGGAGTACGAAGCTGGAATTGAAATGCCCTGCACGGGGTTGAGGAGAGGAGTGATCCCGTCGAGACACTCCGGGGACAGTTCATTATCACCAAAAGAGCCCAGCAGCTCGGATATCACGATGTCAATTTTCATGGATGAAATCTCCGGCATTGATGGCGGTGCGGCTTGTAATGATTCCTCTTCACCATGGCTCGGGTTGGAGAGCAATGAATTGTCGATCCCAAGCGACTCCCCAGCTGACGCTTGCCGCGGCGGGGGTGCATTCTTCTCCTTTTGCGGTCCTTTCCAGCTTCGCATATCCGACTGGACAAGGGTCACCTTCCCATCCCAAACGAACTCATTGTGGCGCTGCAAAAGGACGAACGCATTGGGGTTCTTCTCCACGGCCCAGATATCGATGTCGACTCCAGTATCGGCACTGGCTTGCAGGGCGCGGCTCACGAGCGGTCCTCTTCCTGCCCCGACCACAGCAACTACCACCCGACCATCGGGATTGGATGTGGGCTTCTTCTGCTCAGCCCAATCTTTCAAGGCCTTCGCGATGGCCCGCTCATACCATTCGTATTTGATCGGGTCCTTCTCGAATACTTCATAGGTAATGCTTTCCAGGTTGACGGTCAAGGGCTGCAACGGCGCCTGCAGATAGTCCTGGTATCCCATGCCGAACCGTTCAATAGCGGTTCGTGCGGGCTGGCGCTGCTGGAGATTTCTAACGTACGATAGGTGCGGGGTTGGGTCGTAACTCTTCTTGTTCGTAGTCGCAGCCTGTGAAAGACTTGGGAAATCTGAACTTGATTGGTTTTGCGCGCTGGTCTCTGTGGTATCATCTGTGTTGACACCGGGAATAGGGCCAACGTCACAAAGGAGGATCCATGGAGCATTCCGAAGACGCATGAATCGGGATATCAGGGCTTGGTGCGTCTTTGGCAAAACCGGATACCCTTTTTGATTCTTGAGGAATGACGAGGCATCGATCGTGAGCAGGTGGACCGGCTCCGAATGCCATCGGGACTGGACAGGCATAGAGGGAAGTTGCTTCGGCAAGGAAAGTGCTACAAAGGCGACTTAGCACAGAACAAAGAAGAGAATAGCAAATTGGAGAGCCTAGTCTTACCTACAAACAGCCTGCCATGATATTTACAGGTTCTTCTAATCATATCCCAAGCATCCCAGGTTCCAAACGGGTCGACTTGCAGCGGCGGATCGACGATGGAAGGTCGAAGGAACTCTTTCCTAGCCAATGGAGCCAGATCACCAATTTCATTCATATCAAGGTCAGGATTGTCTGTCGTCCTCAGCCAAATATGGAACTGAATGTACGGGCCTAAGCCGAGTGCGTCTTGGATGGCTCTCGCATAGTAAACCAGCCCTTCTGAATGCTTATCACCGTGGTGAAGTTGGGGACCAGGGACCAGGAGGTATCCAATACCACAGAATGCTGCATAGGAAACCTCCAGCATTAGAATCTGACGGGAGACATCTGCGATCAACGGATCAGGAGAACACATGTCTATCCAGGGGCTGATGGCTCCCACCACTTGACTCATTGCTTCATTGGGAGTCAAATGAGTGTCCGATGGCGTCAATTGCGGAATGCTCAGAGGCCTTGCATTCTGAGTAGTCGCCATGGTACCACTAGCGTCAGGCGAGGCTGCTCGCAAAGCCGAAAAATGAGAGGATAGAAGGGTGAGCACCCGAGAATGGAAATGAGAAGTGGTAATTGGAGTGGTGAGCATGTCATACTGGACAGCAGATGTCAATTGATAGGACGGCTCAGCCATAAGGAAGGACTTTGTACATTACTTTCATGGGCTCGTTGCACTACCTGAGTAGTTACAGGAAATGCCCTGTTGCTTTCATGGTGGCCGACGCAAAACACAGGAGTCATGTTTCCTGCGCTGTCGATAGACGCCATGGTAGCAAGGAGCAGGTGAACTGGGGCCAGTCGGAGGACGAAATATGCCAGTGGTTAGTTCAGTACGCGGAAGATCATCAGCCGGTATAGTCAACCTGAGGAGAGCAGCGAGCCACGGACGACGAGGAGGCGAGAAGTGGTGGAAGTTGCAAGAAAAGCGAAGTTGAAGGAGATAAACAGGGCCGGCAGAACCAGGGCGGTGTGCCGCAGACGGAAGGCTTGGCGAGCGTCGGCGTACCTTCTTATCTAAGCCTGCCTTAGCCAAAAAACTTCAACATCTCCGGCCGCACTGCTCCCTCTGTTTGCTGCTTCCTGTCTGTCCCGCCGTCCGCACTATGGTCGATCGCATTTCAGATTCCGAAGGTGCCTCTCGCGCAAAACGCCAGAAGATGACCAAGGCAGACGTCGATCCCCGCGACAACCCGTACCTGGCTCACATGTATGAGCCCGCCGCCGACGCCAATCAATGGGTCGACGGTGCTATGGACAAGGCCTTCCGGAAGATGAAACGACGCCAGACCACGGCAGCCGATGCCCAGAGAGTCGAGGATGGGGGTATCAACCCGTTCAGCCGCGAGCCGTTCTCTCCCAAATACTACTCGATCTTGAAGGACCGTCGCGATCTTCCTGTCCACGCCCAGAGGTGAGTCTCTCCCTGCGCAACGCCCACAGGGATTTCGCTGACCGGTAATGAAGGGATGAGTTCTTGAAGCTCTACCAGCAGTCTCAAATCCTCGTCTTCGTCGGTGAAACGGGTTCGGGCAAAACTACGCAGATCCCTCAGTTCGTGTTGTTCGATGACCTCCCTCAATCCCAAGGCAAGATGGTTGCTTGCACGCAGCCTCGGCGTGTAGCTGCCATGTCTGTTGCCCAGCGTGTCGCTGCCGAAATGGACGTGAACCTAGGGGAGCAAGTTGGTTACAGTATCCGGTTTGAAGACAACACGGGCCCCCAAACGCTTCTCAAATACATGACGGATGGTATGCTGCTGAGAGAGGCCATGAACGACAACGCTCTTTCTCGCTACAGCACCATCATTCTTGATGAGGCCCACGAACGAACTATGGCCACAGACGTGCTGATGGGACTGATCAAGGAGGTCGCCCAGCGTCGCCCAGATCTGAAAATCATCATCATGTCAGCCACCCTTGATGCTCAAAAATTCCAGCGCTACTTTAACGATGCGCCTCTCCTTGCAGTCCCCGGCCGGACTCACCCCGTCGAGGTCTTCTATACCCCCGAGCCAGAACAGGACTACGTCGAAGCCGCCATCCGCACGGTTCTCCAAATCCACGCCACTGAGCCGGATGGAGATATCCTCCTTTTCCTCACCGGTGAGGAGGAGATTGAGGATGCTGCGCGCAAGATTTCTCTCGAAGCAGACGAAATGGTGAGGGAGGCTGACGCCGGGGCGTTGAAAACTTACCCACTCTACGGCTCTCTCCCTCCGTTCATGCAGCAACGAATCTTTGAGCCGCCACCGCCACCGCGCAAACAGGGTGGCCGCCCAGGAAGGAAGTGCATTGTCTCTACTAACATCGCAGAGACATCCCTGACTATCGATGGTATCGTATATGTCGTGGACCCCGGCTTCTCGAAGCAGAAGATTTACAACCCTCGCATTCGGGTCGAATCCCTTCTGGTGTCACCTATCTCCAAAGCTTCCGCGCAGCAAAGGGCCGGTCGTGCCGGTCGTACACGCCCAGGAAAATGCTTCCGTCTTTACACCGAAGTCGCGTTCGCAAAAGAACTGATTGATCAGACGTATCCTGAAATCCTGCGATCGAATCTGTCATCCACCGTGTTGGAGTTGAAGAAACTCGGAATCGACGACCTTGTCCACTTTGATTTGATGGACCCTCCTGCACCGGAAACGCTTATGAGGGCTTTGGAGGAGCTCAACTTCCTGGCCTGTCTAGATGATGACGGCAATCTGACCCAGCTGGGACGCCTCGCCTCAGATTTCCCGCTTGACCCCGCCCTTGCCGTCATGCTTATCAGTTCGCCTGAATTCTACTGCTCGAACGAAATCCTGTCGATTACCGCGCTTCTCTCGGTCCCGCAGGTATTCGTGAGACCTGTGTCGCAGAGGAAGCGTGCGGACGAGATGAAGAACCTGTTTGCCCATCCCGACGGCGACCATCTGACCTTGCTGAACGTCTACCACGCGTTCAAGGGTGCCGACGCGCTGGAAAACCCCAAGCAATGGTGCCACGACCACTTCCTCTCATTGAGATCGCTCCAGTCGGCGGACAACGTGCGTCTGCAGCTTCTCCGAATTATGGAGCGCTCCGAACTGGAGATGATCTCGACCCCCTTCGAAGACAAGCGGTACTATGAAAACATCCGCCGCGCCTTGTGCTCTGGCTTCTTCATGCAGGTCGCCAAGAAGGAGCCGCAGGGCAAGAGCATGTACCTGACAATCAAGGACCATCAGAACGTCCTCCTGCACCCGTCCACCGTCCTAGGCTACGACGCTGAATGGGTCCTTTACAACGAATTCGTGCTCACCACTAAGAACTACATCCGAACCGTCACCGCTGTCAAACCAGAGTGGCTTTTGGTATGTCTCTACCCCTACCTTCCAGCCAAGCACTGGTGAGTTAACATATGCCTGCAGGATATTGCCCCAAGTTACTACGACCTCTCTACCTTCGCCAAGGGTGACATCCGTACCGCCCTGCTCCGTGCTGCCGATAGACTCGAGCGCAAAGAGCGACTGCGCGCCGATCCCGGGAAACGCCGTGTTTAGATCCTTTTTCGGTCTCTTAGCGTACTTGCCCAGCCTGTTTGGGGAATAGATAGATCTCGTGCAATGGCGTCGTCGGGTCTGGTTGAATATCCTGCTACCTTTTTTTTATTTCCGGGAATCTGTTCCTTGTCGTAGTGCAGTCTTGCATACTTTACGAACTTTAAACAAGCGAGGCAGGTTGAAGGCTGCTTTGTTTGCAGAAGCAAACGCGATCAAGTCTCGGTATTAAGCTCCGTGTTATCATGCTCTATTACGAGTATGGTGATATAATACAAATACAGTACAGAGAAGGTATCACATGCAGGAATTCAAAGGAAAGTGGAGGATATGCCACTCGTTAGTCGAAGGCTTCGACATCTTCGCCGAGGTCGCTTTGCCCAGCATGCTACCTGACCTCCGCACTTCAGCTCGACTTGCGGCTGTTCAAGCCTGGGAATCCCGGCATCGTATGAATCGTGGGACGCATCGATCTTCTCAACAACTTGCTCGCAATGGGTCGAGGCACTGTTAGGCGTTGTTGAGTTGGTTGATGTCGAAGGAAACAGTATTCAACCGGCGGGAGGGCATCTGGACCCGGTCCTTTTGGAGTTCGGAGGTGGGAGGCTGGAGGTTTCGCTCCGGCGACTCCGGTTGCTCGTGCTTGGATTCGTTCTTCCCAATCACATCCACAGCCACGTCGCCATTGATCGCTTTTGACGAAAGTCCGTTTGAAAGCTTCAGCATGAACAGTCCGCACCGCTCCACAGGTGGAGCGGGAGATCCACGACACGGTGAGGTGGCTAACTTATACCACACCGTGTTGGCTGGGATTGGATGCGTTCAGCTTGGAAACGACCTCTTTCAACCGCGCAACTTCGGCAGTCAAGGACTTGATTTCGTCTTGTCTGCCTTCGTCAAGGGCTGGCTTCTTGACGTAGTAGTACTTCGATGCAGAGCCCAATTCGGCCTGGTTTGGAGGCTGAGTCTGCACAGGCGCAGCAGCGAATGCAGATGATAGGACCCCTTGCGAAAATTGGCCCTTCATAAGTTGTTGCTGTTGCTTGGACACGCTAGGACCTGCAGTTTCCAAGAGCTCATCTGCTTGTGACCCAATGATGCTTGTGAAGATCGAGCATTTTGCAAAGACAGGCAATTCCGAGCGATCAACGCCCTCTGACTCAGGGATGCTATTCCACCTTCCAGGATCAACTGAGGTGGTACAGTCCAATTGCCGCTCGCGAGCTTTCCGGTCCAATCCACTTTGGACGAATGCGGAAATCAGGGCGTCTGAAACACGACTTTGACCACAGGCATCGCAAAGTTCAACCATCAACAGAACCAGCCTTTCCACCCGTGTCTGGTTACGATGGTCCGCAGAGACCATGAAGGCAAGGGCCCTTCGCAGCACGTTCATACCTTTTTCCCAATCGTTGCGAATGGTGTAGAACTTCAGATAGGCGTACACGGTGGCAAAATTGTCCATGAAGCCGGTATTCCGCGCGACATGATGCCAGGCATCAGCTCGCTCGGGTTGATCAAAGCGCAGCGCGGCCGTTATCAAGGTGGAATAAATGACGGTATTATAATTTTCGATCGGCGGGACAGTGACGTCGATACCATTGACCTGCTTCGTTTTGAAGTAAGACTTGCCCATGTTCACTGGATAGCCCTCTCCCCGTAGCATTTGGAGGAACAGATCGAAATTCTTGAGATCCTTAGACTTTCGGAAGAAGGTGAGTATAGCAATAATGAGCGAAAAGTTTATTGTGAAATAGTTAGGGAGGATGGACTTGAGGATCAGTTGCACCACGTCGTTCTGGCGCATCTTGGAGAATCCCATCACCATTGTCTTGAACGCCTTTGGACGATCAGGTACAGGCGACCGCATGAGATTGCCCGACAGCCTTACGAGCAGCTCTTCAAGCGACATCTGATGGTGGTAGCATAGCGAGACATCCTGTTCCAGTTCGGCATCGAGCTCATCACGCTTCTTCTGTGCCGTGCGAAGGCGACTCAAGGGAAGATCCTCAACCAAGTCGCTAATACGTGCGTACTTCGATTCCTTCAGATGTCGTATTCGGCGCCGGATGGTATTCAGTTCCCTGAACAGCCCATGGATATTAAGCCGGGGCAATTCAAAATCCGCCTCGTAGTTCATGTTCGTGCCAGCGTAATTGTGAGCAACGGAAGGCCGAAGCAAAAGCCGAATAGCGAGTTGTTTCACAGCGAGCTTGTGTATGGCTTGTACGCGGAGTACATCGCTGGAGGCCCAGCCGGGGATGTAGTCGGCGGCGGTGAGAGAGTCATTCTGCTCCTTTACATCGTCCATTAACTCATTTTCGATGGCTGCGCTCGAGTTTGCGAGAAACTCATTGTACACCTCGAGTGAGATACGGCCATCCGGTAAGGTGTCTCTCCGGGGCTGATCATTCTCTCTGGCCAAGCTGGGTGCAGTACTGTAATGGCGAACTGGAGGTAGATTGTGTGAAACCCGCCGCCCAAAATACTGCCCGATGGGTCGCCGCTTGTGCGAAGAGAGCGACTCCAATATCCGATGTTCTTCGTCCTTCAGCTCGCTGACCTGTGTCTTCACTGCGGCTATCTTTTCCTCCCACTCGGCCCGGCGTTTATCCTTGGCCCGAGCATCCGCCAAAGTCGCAGCGCAGAAGACACTCGAGTACAATGCCGTCACGGAATTGGCGATGCGGAGGCGTCGTTTACTTGCCGCTGTTGCTGCTCGCGAGGTGACTCCTTCGGAGGCAGGCCTCCCGCACGAGAAGCAGCGGCAGGTCGATTGGGGCGCAACACGGGACAAGAGAGTGTGCATCATGCGGAAATTTCGATCGGAACCAGCAGGTGTATCAAGAACCAGTGCCTCCAAGACATCAATTGGGCGATTTCAAGGCCCAAGGCCAGGTTGAAGGGGCCAATGGCAGGTAGAAGGGAGGGCAGTGGTGCAATGATGGCGGATGGACGATGGACAATGGATGGATGGATGCTTCGGCAAATTGTTTGGGGCGATTTTTTACTGCAAACAGCGCAAACATGCTCTCCATCATTTAGTGGCATCTCCCTCCGATATTCGTACTCCAGCACTCCTCACCTCTTGCCGGAATTCGAATATGCTGCTTAGTCTGATTGGATCTGCCGCTGTCTGGCTTGCTGCCAGCACCAGCCTCGTGAATGCGCATGGCTCCCATTCGTCCGAACAGAATCCCCCCAGCGACTGGGCGACGTGGCATATGCAAGGTCGGTCCAGTCGTGATCGCTACCTAGGAGCTCTGGATCGGAATAGCTGACATGCGTCGACAGAGGAGCACCATATTGACAACTTCGACGCGGCGTCCTTCTTCACGCTCCACGACTACGACTCCTCAGGGGCCTGGACACCGGACGAGATCCGGAGAACCTACGGACTGGACGATGCGTCGAACTCCGGCTTGGGCGAGGACCAGAAGCAGCAGGTTGTTGAGCGGGTGATTACGCTGTTCGACCGATCGAGCTTGGGCGTCATTACTCGCGAGGATTGGATGGCCATGATTGCCGCCGGCAAGCGGCTGCCGAACTTCGGGCTCGGGCCGGGTCACCACGGCGACATCGAGTACGAGTATGAGATCCATCACTTCGAGCAATATCACGGCGATGATACAAGGGAGGAGGATCTCACGCATCCTGAGGATATTGAGCATTTCAGCACGCATGATGCGGAAGAGGATGCTGCGGACCGGCTGGAGCAGCTGGAGAAGATGCAGATTGTTGACTCTAATATTCCGCAGAAGTTCCTTCGGCGTCAATAGACGGCTGTGTTTATATGTGTACAGATATGTATGTATCAATGTGGGAATAAACGGCTTTCTGGATTCCTCTCATCGTCCATGCTCCATTCCCTTGAAGAGCAGTTGTACGTCAAAAACACAGTGCATGACCCCCGGCGCATATGTCTTTACATGTTCAACATGTCGGCACGCGACGACAGGTTCGGCGGGGGCTCTGTGGCCCTGGGTCCGTCTCCAAAGGGCCCCGAGCAAAGTGACAATCTCCTCCCTCTTCTGCTCGATTTGCCGTATATCAACGTTCTCGTGGACATGGACCCAGCCTCCTTTCTGTGGATCGACCATCCTGCAGGCATTGTCCCACGCCGGACTCGAGGTTGGCAGAAGACCCAGATTGACATGTCGGACGCTGTTCCACGTTCCCTGAGAATCCATGCACTGGCGTATCGCACCCAAAACTGCGGCAGCATGGCTGTTATCCCCATGGAATATCACCGCGCGCACCGAATCATCGAGACTCCCAACCAGCCCAGAGACGGACCCGTCCACTTGTCCCTCACTGTCCACCTTGACCACCCTACACCCCCAACCATTCTCCAAGCACCCTCGTCGCAGCCCTTCAACAGACCACCCATTGATCTCCCACCCCCAAACCCTCCGCACGCCTCTCCTCAGATACGAGAACACAAAGTACCCAATGCCCGCATACATATCCACAACAGCGACATCCCCCATGTCCTGATTCCCAAGCGACTCCCCATCAAGCCCCTCAAACCACCCCTGCTGCCCCAGTATCCGCGCCTTCTCCGTGATATTCCCGCGCGAGAACATCGTGTAGACCGGCGCCCAGACCTGCACGATCCCCTTGTTCTGGACAGTGCGCACCCACCGCGCATTTTGGAAATCGGAAGGGCCAGGCGCCGCAGTATCCTGCTGTCGCGGATCCACCCCAAAGTCTCCGTGCAGAGGAACCAGCCCCCCGGGACTCCGCATGCGGTTCTCCTCGCCATAGTCATCTGTTGAGGCTATCGGCGCGTTGATGGCGAGATGCGTCACGCCCATGCTGCGGAATGTTCGCACGATGGAGGCATGCAGTGTCTGGCGCTGCTGCGCGTCCAGGGCTGCGTAGAGCGCGCCCCATTCTGGCGGGGCGGTTAGCGCGTTGGGTGAGAGTAGCAGCATCGGCTCGTAGATGGTGAAGCGCTTGGGGAGCGCTGAGGGTAATGTTTCTGGTGAGAGGCCATGTTCTGAGAGCGCTGATGGTGGTAGATCCGTCGTGATGAAGTCTCTAATGCCCTTTTGGAGTGGGTTTAGACTGTTTTTCTTCTTTCTCGGCCGGTTTGTGCTTTCTTGCCGGTGGTGGGTTGGTCCCCTGGCTTGCCTTTCCGGGACTGTGTCCATTTTGACTCGGGACTGCTTCGGGTGAATCAATTTAGGACACTCGTGTACCAATCTGGCCCTCACAGCCCACGGGCTGGTTGGTATGCAGTTACCCCTTTAGCGGAGATTCGCCAGGTAATGCCAGTTTCTGGACAACTTAATGTCACGTAGTCATCTTGTTGGTCTTTCACCCTATGGCTCTGGCATAATTATTGCGTTGGCATGCCGTGTATAACGGTTGTACTGCGATTGACAGGCTCGTAACTCGGAATGGGTAGCTGAAGTAAACCCATGTTCAACCCACGAACATCCCTGAGCCCTAAGCCCTAACTTCCCCAAAAACCACCCCAGAATACTCTACGTACCTTTACTAGGAGTGTAGTGAACAGTCTCTGATATTTCATGCAATGCTTTTCTACATGGTCTTAGTGCTCGTCCATTTCTGGGTCCGCAGCCCAGTATCCACTGAGAAATCCCAGTCTTCCAAGGCTAGCAATGCTACATGGAAAAAGCATTGCCGCAATGTCGCACTCTCCACGCGCCATCGGTCACTATGATGGATTACCGGAGAGTACTCCAATACCCACATCTTCCGCATTCAACCTTTCTCAGAAAAACAGTCTCGTTGTGCGTTGTCAAGAACCCGTACTTCAGTCGTGTGTCGCGCATGTTGTTTGCGACTTGACCTACGAATGAATCAGCATACCGAATACTCGAGGTTGGCTCATTGCCTGTATATCTGACCCAATGCTTGTCGATATAGGTCCTCTTGACCAGCCTCGTGGGTCTCAACCATCTGTTGTAGATGGTGTTTCCACACCCAAGGAACTTTAACCTCCTCGACAACTTTCGACGAGCCGGACAGGTTCATGATTATGGCATCCGAGTTTTTTCTGTACGCTGCGCTCGGCTCCAAAGCGCACTTGAAATCGCCGAAGCGAAGGTCGCCCTAAGGACGGCGCCCAAAACCTGACTGACCCGATCCTGAAATCAAGCCTGCACGCCATGCTCATCGCCGACATGGACGTGCTCCGTGGAGAGAGAATTGGCAGCATTTGTGCCCGTTATGGCGACACTTAGGGCTTGTGGGCTCCAGGGCTGACTGATGAAGGTGGCTGAGGCTGCTGCCTGAAAGCCGGACCATGGCTGCAGCTTCCCACATAGTGGATTTTATGCAGGGCGTCGCTAGTAGTATGGAACGGGCCGACATTGAGGTCGGGAAGAGTCTCTAGTAAGAGATCGCGCGAAGTCATTGGAAGGGCCATTGTGGATGGTTATTTAAAAGTGCCCATGAGTATGGAGAGAATGCCTTCTACAAATGTTTGTAACACTGCTTACTAGACATATATAATGGAGCTAAGTGATAAGAAGCTGCATTCACTAAAAAGAGAGACGAGGGCGGGAGGGGGGGGGAGAGGAAGACAATAGAAAGTGAATGGTACTATATAGTAGTAGTAATATCGATGACTACTACTAATACCCTGCAGCTTCTAGTAGCCATTAGTCCCACTGAAATTTCAGCCCATTGAACGAGAACTGACCATCTGAAGCTATCGAATAGCGGGTTAGCGGTCTTACGAATGGGATATACCCCAGCCAACAGCAGCACATTGTACTAGTTACTAGCAGGGTGCCCGCATCCACTATATACTTGCTCCAAGATACTGGTGGTTGAAAAGTACTATTAGGAAATCAGCAAGGTTAAATAAATAAGTTAAGCTTTTCAGCAAGCAGCTGTAAGGATGGCTAAGCTTTATGAGTAGTAGATATGCAAAAGACGTAATTTGTTCGTCCTCTTTCTTTCTTCCCACTCCCGCCAACCCTTATCGTTGATATTCCTCTCGCGTCCTCTGAGCGACCAAACCCTCTCTCAACTCATCCCCCACCTCCCCTTTCATCATGTCATCCTCGCGGACTTGGTTCCGCAAGGGAATTGAACCCCACACCATCATCACTCTCGATCGCCCAGAGCCTTCGCAGTGGGAAATTCTCGAGAAGTTGAATGAGCACGACCGCCAGCTAGAGGAAGAGGATATAGACGAGGGCTTGCCACTCTCCTACGCCTCCACCAAACTCCTATGTCGCGATCCCACCGACCACGCCAAAAAGGCCTTCATGCGGATTTACATCCAAGTCCCGTATGCGAATACTGAGATCGACGACCCGACTACTCGATCCCGCCAAGCTACGACATGCACGCCCCCAGAATTGACTGCCTATCAGGCCCTGACTAGAAAGGGCTCTGTGAATACACCTAAGCTCCTGGGATACAAAAAAGGCACACAGGACAGCTCGGGGCTAGTCCATGGTGGGTTTATTGTCTGGTTGGCGTGGGAGATGGTCCCGGGTTTGCGCCTTGGAGACCAGTTTGGGGGTGGTGCATTCTGGGCTCTGGAACCTCGCGAAAGAGAGGAAATCCGCATGGTCTTCCTCAAGACCCTTCCGTGAGTCAATACTCTTCCTCTAACTGCCTCTACCTATCAGTGACACTAATATGAATAACTTGAATGATTAGCAAGGTGAAGCATACTGGGTATTTCCCTGCGGGGGCCGGACCCGGCAATCTAGTCTGGCACAAGGACACTAAAACCCTGTATGATCCTTCCGACGTTACGGATTACTAGTTGGTTAATATGATTTCGCAGCTACTTCGTCGGATTCCGCGATGCGGTACCGCACAAGCCAAAAGGCACATTTGGTACCTCGTGGCTGGCCCATTTCGATCTCGCCAAACCGTCCCGCTCAGACAGATGGTGGGAAAAAGATTGGGATGGGGATACCTCGCGCTGGGTGTTCTAAGATTGATGGATCTTCAGGTGAATTGAAAGCAAGGACATGAACTAGGTAACCTTTGGGCGATCGATTCCTGTTTCTTTTGTGGTGAGCCATGGGATGAGCACAGAAAAATCATCTTCGCAGTATTCCGTAGCCTGCGATACTGTTAGTAGTTTGGCCACTAAGCTCACGTCGAAGGTATGTTTTGAAGCTGACCACTTCTAGTCAGAAGGTACCCCGAGAAGTGGATGAGGGTGGAGAAGCAGTGGGTATATCAATCGCTTGAGAACGGTTAGCAGTAGGATGAGATAGTGTTTTCCATACTTGGATGGTTTTACTTACAATGACCACCGCATGCTTGCAGAACGTGCTCTTTTGATCAAATCATGACATCGCAGCTCATCGGCCGTCAGCCCAATGGCCTCGTTCATCGCTTCACGCAATATCTCCGAATAGGGATCATTATAAAACTCGTGGCGGCTACTTCGTAAAACCGCGGGAAAAACCCAGCATAGCCCCAGTCAAGCAAATATATCGAGCCATCTTCCATCAGGAGAGTATTGCGGCGACACATATCTAAATGGCAGAGTACCAGAGGATACTGCCCGAAGTCGACCGTCTTGTTCAGGACCTCAATTCGTCTATTGACCCGGGCTTTGAGGTCATCAAGAGCATTAAACATGGTTCCGGGGCGGCAGAATCATTTGCCCTCGCCTACTGCAGCGTCAGGTGCAGGCCCATAGCGTAGGGGCGAGTAGTAGTTAGGTAGGATGTTGGCTTTACTGGTGAAGATGGGAGAATATATGGGTGACCTTAATCACTAGCGAGGAGCTTCCCACGCCAAGATGGACACATACGCCATTCCCAAGGCAGTTACTAATGCTACCAATTGGCTGCTCGCTAAGGAAAGAAGAAGAGATACTCGATTGAGAGGCGGAGGATGTATAGAAGTGCAGGAGAACAGCCATACTGCAGAACAGACGCTTCAATCAAACCAACGCTATTGCTGACACACAAAGTAAAAGATAGACGATAAAGAAAGATCAGCTCGGCAGCATGAACGCATACTACGTCCCCTCATCAGCCGTAGTTGTTCATGCATCGAGCCCTGCAGACCAGCCTTGGGCCTGGAGAAAGAGATAACAGTTTG
This sequence comes from Aspergillus sp. HF37, assembly GCA_003698115.1. Taxonomy (NCBI): domain Eukaryota; kingdom Fungi; phylum Ascomycota; class Eurotiomycetes; order Eurotiales; family Aspergillaceae; genus Aspergillus; species Aspergillus sp. HF37. Next base: position 51,070 of record RAQS01000014.1, read on the forward strand.
CTAAGGGGTGGGTCGTGATTTCAGTAATCTATGCCAGAATAGCCCAATCGGTCATTCGCGTCGAGTACCCTGTGGATATTGTTAGTCGTGACCTCGAAAAAATCGGTATCCAAGTGGCATACGAGTATTGCTTCGTCAATGTCCCCTCTCCGCCCTTGGAGAGATCGATATTGAACACGTAAAAGTTCCCATCGCTCGTGACCACCATAACTTGGGGCGTGTTGCTGCTCATGGCAACCACGCTCCTGAGCGGCCCTGGGTTCCCATTGCCTCCAGCGCCCTGGTTTGGCTTCGGGAGCCTGATCCATGCAAAGTCGCGCGCCGGCTCCCACATCTCGCTGACCCCTTTCGGAAGGTATCCCCCGACCTTGGAGGCGAAGGTGGTTCCGAAATTCTGGGAAGTCCGCCGGATCATCCCCATAAGCGTTCCGTTGTGTTTTCGGCCAGAGAGGTCGGACGTGCCCATCTCTCCGGCCATCTCGTCGGCTTCTGGACTCGGCGAGCTTTGGTCAAACGCTCTGTCGCGGGCTGTCGGGGAGGCGGATGACATGAAGCCTTCGGATGATGGGCCGGGGTGGCTCAATTTGAAGACGTGAACGGTCTCTGTGGAGGAGGAAACGCAGAGCAGCGTCGAAGTCGTGTTGAAGGACATGCTGTATATCCTCGAGGGCATCGAGCCTCGCCGGAACTGGTACAGCTTGTGGCCGTCGGGGACGGAGAAGACACGGATAATAGTACCCTTGTCAGAGGCAGTCGCTAGTAGTGTCCCGTCGCCGTTGAGAGCGATGCATGCCAATGGAGAGCGATGCGCCTCGACGACATTGATCGCCTCCAGCTTCAGGGTGTCGAAGATCAAGACCTCGCCGCTCGTCGGCGAGATATGGGTGGTTCCAGGGGGAGCATGTGCCGGCGGATTAAACGGCGCAGGGGGTGCCTTCTGCGGAAGAGGATATACAAGGTAGCAGTTATCGGAGGAAGGAGAAAGGGAGCAGATCGCTGATTGACATTAGCAGCAGTTCCCGACAACAGCAAGGACGAAGACGTACCGCTGGGATTCGGAGACGATTCAATGGTATACAAGAGTTTCATGGTCTGGATGTCATAGAGGTAGATGCGGTCCTCTTGAACGATCACCAGCCGTTTGCGATTCAACTTCACCGCCAGAACGGTCGTCGGGAATGTCAATTCGCATATTGTAGATTGACGCTATCAAGGCAGACGGGCAGGTTAACATGGCTCTTATACAATCCGCTGCGACTTATCAAACACACAGGAGTGCTAGAGTATAAATCTACGAACCTTGGTATTAGTGATCTGGAGACGGCGCGGTGATAGAATAAGAGCCACCAGCGAGGTCGAGAAGAGCATCTCGATTATGGCGATGTTCCCATCTTTGGTCTCGTAGCTCTTCGCGAAGGGCTCTGTTGTGAATATGCGAAAACCCTTGGAAGTTGCTGATCAACGGCGTTAAAGAAGCTCCAGTAGTAGACACCGACCAGGCAGCCTTACCGACAGCGAGATAGCTGTAGTCTTGGTTAAACGTCACGAAGTTCATCGCCATGGCGTCGTCGGGCGGCAGAGAAGACGAGGGCGATCAGAGAGCTGTGGATATCCCTTGGAGAGCAGGTGCTGTGGCCTTGTCGCATTGACCGAACAAAGCCCCGCGCGGACAAGCAGACCGAATATCGGGAGGGCGATCAGAGAGAGGCCATCGCAGGAGTCCGGTCATAGAGGATGCAGCAGTCGCATCGCCAGGGGTTGAGCAGTCAGGACATAGCCAGCGCGGGGGGGGTTGTTGAAGAGAGAAAGAGAGAGAGAGAGAGAGCAGGGGAAAAGAAAGCGGGCAGCTGGAATGAGGCCGAAAACAGTCAAGCGCGGCAAGCGACCATCTGACCGCGCTTGGGCCACACCTTGATTCCTTTTGCCGCCCGCCGCCTCGTTTCCTTCGCCTCTGCTCTTCCTCTCTCCTACTACTTCTACAACTCCAACCATGCCCTCGTCCAGACAGCAAGCCATGCCAGGAGCCAACTCCAAAGTCGCCAGAGAAGCTGATCTGGTCATGGGGGTTTGTTTTTCCCCTGTATTCTGCTCTGACATCATACGCTAACTAACGGCCCTATTTACTCTAGACAAACAACAGCAGCATCGTCTCAAAACGAAGCGTCGAGCAGTTCTACTACCCCAAGCCCCATTTCTTCCGATACTTCGTCAAGAAACCCCAGCGCCGCTCCCCCCTCATCAACCGCGGATACTGGCTCCGGATGTATGCCATGGCGGAGGCCGTGCGACGCTTCATGAGAGAGCCCTCGGAAAACCCCAAGTTCGTCCTGAACCTTGGCTGTGGATTGTAAGTCGTAGGATGTTGTTGCGGTTTTCAGGTCGCTGGACCACATGCTAAATGCGCCTGTTCGTAGTGATCCGCTCCCGTTCATGCTCCTCGCGGCCGACCGTTCCTTGTGTAGGAATACTGTTTTCGTGGATGTCGACTATGAGAAGCTCATGGTTAACAAGAAGTCTGCAATTCAGAGCACGGCAGAGATTTCGGGTCTTCTCAGTAATGTAGACATACGACCGGATGGCTGCCCTGTTCAGCTTCGCAGCGATGAGTACCTGGCCATAGGCTGCGATTTGAAGAATCTGGACAAGCTCGATGCTACATTAAGAAGGGAGGTTCTGCCCCCTCGGTGCTCAGTCCTCTGCCTAGCAGAGGTTTCTCTAACTTACATGGATGTCAAGTCCGCTGATGCACTTGTAAACTGGGCTTCCAAGCTGAGTGACGGTTGGAAATATCCCTTCCTTGACAGGAATGTGGCTAACCCATCGAAGATGTTCAATTTGCGCTCCTGGAGCAGTTCTTCCCTGATGGCCCTGACCATCCTTTTGCGTCAACCATGATGAAGCATTTCAATAAGCTCCAGGCACCTCTGCACTCCATCAATGTGTATCCGTCGTTGGGCCACCAAGAACGGCGTTTCAAGGTCTGGGGTTGGGCGCATGCACAGGCGAGAAGCCTCTGGGACTTGTGGTCGGACGACGAGTTCTTGAATCGCTCGTTGAGAACTTCCCTTGACACAGTCGAGGCATTTGACGAATGGGAGGAGTTTGCGCTCTTTGCTTCTCATTATTTCCTTCTGATTGCGTCAACTAAACAAGCACCTTCTCGAAGCGCAGAACCGACTAAAGAGTTGGACCCAGCGCTTAATGTGGCCCCTCAGTTTGCCGTGCTTGCCCAATGTCCTCCACGGAGCGACCAGCGGAGATATGGCGCGCTGATTCCAGATAGCAAGATTTCCTTGGGCCACCACGGAGGATTGGGTCGCCAGAGCCGACTTGTATCAACTTCCTTGCACGCCAAGTCATCAGAGATAACTGAGCCCGATTTGCCATTTCCTCCTAGGGATATACCTCCGCGGATGTGTCATACAGTGACGACTCTAAGGAATGGCGACTGCCTGCTCGTTGGGGGCAGAACCTCGCCGACCTCTGCACTTCAAGATTGCTGGTTAAGAAAAGAGGAGAAGTGGCATTCGACACATAGTCTTCCCGTTGCCAGATTCAGACACAGTGCCGTCAAGGTAACTGTGGGCCGCAAAACTGAATGTGTCTTGGTTTACGGGGGCAAGACCAGCGACGGCGAATGTTTTGATAGTTGGATCGTCTGGGACAATGATGAAAATGGATGGAAACCGGTTGAGGTGAACGGTCAGAATCCGAGTGGCCGATTTGGGGCCTGTTTGGGAAGCATCAACAGCACTTCTGGCGTTTTGCTCGGGGGTATCGGGCCAGATGGTACCGTCTTAGAGGATTTCCTTGCGTGGGAGTTGCATCAGCGAGGTGATGGGTCACTTGCCTTGGATATAGCTGATCACACGGAAGATCTTCGATCGGTCGCGCCTCTGGCTGGATACATTAGTCGATTTGGAGCCACAATCCATCGAACTGTATGGGGATTTGCGATTATCGGTGGTATCATGCCTCGGCAGACTGTTCCATTCGGCAAGGAAATCATGCTTCTCGACTCAAAGAAGCTTGTGAACCGTCTTAATGGTACCAAGCCTTGGAGCACAGATTTAGTGTCTTCCGTTGGCCTTGGGGGGGAATACAATGGACCGCGGCCTCTGTTGACCGGCCATGTTTCTTGCGTCGTCGATCCGGACCAGGTCTTGATATTGGGCGGTGGAGCGGTGTGCTTCTCCTTTGGGACATTCTGGACTGAGGGGACGTGGCTATTGAAGCAAGCCGACTGGAACACTGGGAATACATGGGCCATGATATCAGAAAGTGCGCCTGATCGAGGCGCACCAAAGCCACCATTCCAAGGTCCGAACCAGACGTATGCAAAAGAAGGCGATACCTCACCGATTCTCCGAGTGGCGATCCAAACCCCTGCTCAGTTTCAGCAGGTAGTGGCTAATGGGAAGCCGGTTGTGATTGAGGCATCCAATATCGGGCCGTGTACTGAACTTTGGACAAAGGAATACCTGACCAATTCCGTTGGCAGCGATCGTATGGTGAGGATACCGACGGGATTTGAGTGTCACGGCTGCTAAAAATCCAACCAGATCGTAGTACACGAAGCACAGTCAGAGAATATGAACTTCCAGTCGAAGAACTTCTCCTATACAACGAAGCCGTTCGGCCTCTTCTTGGAAGAGGTCGAAAAGGGTGGCTGTCAATATTTGAGAAGCGTCTCCGCCGAACAGCCCTCGAAACTTCCTGCGGACATTGCTGCCGATTTTCCAAGTCTGAAAAATGATTTCCAGCTGCCGGACGAGCTGGCACTGGTAACTGACAACTTTCACAGTTCCCCGCTGAGGATATCAGGGCCCGTCACAATGTGGCTCCATTACGATGTAAGGAGGCCATTGACCCTCGTGAGTTGAGCCGGCAGTGCTTATCGCATCACAGGTAATGGCGAACGTCCTCTGTCAAGTTCGTGGAGAAAGAAGACTCGTCCTTTTCCCCCCTGAGGACGTTGAACGCTTGCATGTTCCTCCTGGGGCATCAGGATCTACCATCGACATATTCCAGAACGTCCAGGAAGGATCCGTTGCTTTGATCCCCAATACGTCGCCCCAAGAAACAGTTTTAAAGCCCGGAGACATTCTGTTCATCCCCCCTCTGTGGCTGCATACGGCGTCGTCAGCAGGACAAGTCAGTGTGGCTGTCAACGTTTTCTTCCGCAATCTTTCAAAGGGATACGCTGCCGGGCGGGATGTGTATGGAAATCGCGACCTGCAAGCGTACGAGAAAGCCAGGGGTGATATCCAGAAGATTGCAAGATCCTTCGAAGGAACCCCCCCGGGAATGGGCCGTTTCTATATGCTGCGACTCGCACAAGAGTTGAGAGAAAGGGCCAGTCGATGACCAATGCCAGCATGCATGCAGTGGCGCGGTTGATTCAAGTGACGAGGCTCGGCCAGTCGCTGTCCGTAACTAGCTGGTGGAACTGGCCCAAGCACTCAAGGTTTACTGATGAGGGGTGCTACTTCTGTGGTCTGAATCGCGGCCAATGCAGGCGTACATGCCAAGTACATCGGGCTTTGCTTGGACAACACCGTTCTGGATTCCCGGTGTTGACTTGACGGAGCACGCGTGCTGTTAAGCCACCTGAGTGGGCCGGTCATTGACTATGGAGCACTGTATCTCGCAGACAGTTGCCCGGCAGCTACCCAGTTAGGCAGTCGACATACAGATAGTGCCAATCAACAAAAGAGGCGATGACCAGAGTCTGTTGGAGAAATATATATTGAAATCGAATAGTTCCTAGGGATATTGCAGGAGATTTGGAGCCCGTCGGCCATTATCAAGCAGACGCGGGTGAGGTACTGCCGGATGCATGCCATTGGGCAAGATGGAAATCGGTACCGGAAGATAATGGAGATGTCATCGTCTGGGGACTACCACCATGACAGGGACCAAGTTCCATGGATTTGAGCACCACGTTTTGCCACAGACAGATGGAGATGGAGGGGGGATGGACGGGATACGCGATAACGGAAACTTGGCCAACCAATCCCGTCCGCGGCGGAGTGGCAGGGTGTCTTCCGCGGTGCAGGACTAGTTGGTCCAGAGCCAAAGAACAGCCTTCCGTACTGCCTATTGGATGAGGGGCGAGGGCTGGCGTCAAGACTCACAATCTAGGCATGAATCTACTCCATCGAGACATTGAGCCTTGGGTAGATCCGCAACTGCGGGAGGGCCTCTGCACGTTATGGGAATTGATTGCATTTTGAGGAGGGATAGTAGTGGAATGGAGTGAATGGAGTAGAGAGAGGTCAAGTATAGAGGAAGACGAAAAGAAAGAGGAAGAGGAAGAGGAAGAGACGAGGAAGAGACGAGAGTAAGCCGACGGACATAGACACGTGACGTTACCCCTCCTTGGCCGTCCAACACAGATCCAATTCTTTTCGTTTACTTCTTCCACTGCCCTGATCGAGTCCTGTCTCGTCCCCTTTCATTCCATCCCTCCCTTTCTCATTCTCCTCTGGTCCGGTGCCGCTCGCGCTGGGTCCGGCTGCTGCTTGTTGCCTCTGCCCCACTTGGCCCCTCCCTCCGCTTTATATTGTTTGGAGATCTTCCCCGGATTTCATCCCACCTTCGCTTCGCTGCCTTTGTCCTGGCCTTGATATCCAGCCGCTGCTAGGTTGCGCATCATTCATTGTCTGTGTGCATTCCCGGTAAGTTACGTCCATTCCGTCTGACACTCTCTGTTGACAATTGCTAGATCAGGGTGCATTCTCCATGAATTGCACAAGATAATCGATTGCACTTTTTATTTTCTGCTCATATTGTATCCTTATTTCTGTATACCTTCAGCATACTGCAGAGGATGTGATTGAACTGCATTGTCCTGCGAGGCCATATCCTATCATTCTTGAGGTTTAGGGCTGAACCATACTCAGTTGTTGACAATGGCGACTGCTGTCGTGCAGCAGCAGACTCTCCGCCATGCCACTCCGCCGCCGACGAGCATTTCTCCCCCATTGAACTTGAGCAAAAGTCCGTCGCCAGCTCCAAATAAACATGTACCCGCTCATCCGCCTGATCCATCGCCTATTGCTCAATTCGAGCCCCCAGCCGCTACCGATGGCAAGGGTGCACAGCCGTCTTCACTGCTTTACCCGCCCGACGGGTTTCCGCGTGTGACAAGCCTACCTCCGGTGTACTCCATAGATGCTGAAACGTTGGCTGCTGCGCTGGACCACCTGGCTTCGCAACCGTTGCCCGATCCAAATCTCGTTTTCCCTTGGTTCCATGGTCTTCATCCCGACAACCACTTTCAAGTCGGGTTCTTCACAAACCGCAAACGCGGCCTTCGCCAAATTCCCAGATGTTGGAGAGGAATAACGGTGATCAAAATCGGCGGGGACCTGTCAAAGGCCAAGCTCAGAGGAGCAGTGTCCCCAGATGAAGTGCTTTCGCCTTCGTCCAGCGAATTCCTCATGGCTGATCCTCGCGAAGGATTCAGTGTGCGCAACTTCCAAATCCAAACCGCCAAGTTGGCTCCTCTGTCCGACATAGTCATCTACGGTGAAGATGGCCTCAATCATGTAGATATCCTGGATGCTGCGGGGAGGATTGCGTCCGCTCAGCATGATTGGAACATGCAGAATTTCCCTGAACGAGAAAACCCTCATTTTAATACTTTTATCCTGTCAGGTTAGTTTCGATGCAGCGCGTCCTTCCTGGAAACTGTGATCCTAACCGTGAACAGATACATTTCATGGAATAGAGGAAAGATGTCCAGGTCTGATTGCCATAGACTCCCTCGGTCGGATTACCGGCCAGGTCATGGATTTCTGTAAGTCTCGTGTCTCCGACTGTATGGCTGCATTCTCACGAGTGACCAGTTCAATGGGAACGGTTTGAGATGTGTGATATGTCAGCAGCCACCGAAGTTTCAGCCAATGTCTGGCAAGGCCCAACGCCTGATTATCTGCTGCATCAGGGGCCATGCGAACTGGCCCATGGCAGCACGTTCGATTTGCTGATCGAGGCGAGTGAGCTTGCGAGCCTCCCAGGTCCGCGCCTATTGATGGAACTCGATAAACGGATTAAGGAAGGTCCCCAGCGACTGGAGTTTCCGTCATCGGGAACATTTGCCGCACCGTCGGACAATAACCAAGACGTGGAAGACCTCATAAACACTGTGCGGTGGATCTATTCTATCACCCATCCGGAAGAGCCGGAACATGCAACAGATGTCGACGGAGACATAGCCATGGTCAGCCTGGCTAGGAAGCCGCGCCGAGTTCTCATCCATTGCCCAGATGGATACACGGAAAGCACTCTGCTTGCAATAGCATACTTCATGTTCGCCGAAGGAGTACCGGCACATGAAGCCTGGCTTAGGCTTCACTGTGAAAAGGGACGCAATTTCTTCGCTTACCCGTGTGACGTGAACTTTTTGCGTGGTATACAAGGCCGGCTACTGCAGGGAAGCCCAGCAGCACGGGCGCTCAGCCTTTGTCGACGCCCTGACCCTGTCTGGTTTAAACGCTGCGACGGGTCTCTCCCAAGTCGAATCTTACCCTATATGTACTTGGGCAATTTGGCCCATGCAAACAATAAAGACATGCTTTGGGAGCTTGGGATTAGGCGTGTTTTGAGCATTGGCGAACCAGTTACGTGGTCCGCGGTGCAGGAAGCCGAATTTGGACCGGGCACAAAGCTGCTTGTTACTGGTGTTCAGGATAACGGCATTGATCCCTTGACCCAGGAGTTCCAGGAATGCTTGGAATTCATTCGTAAGCTTCTTGTCCTACCACATGGATCTGAGATTGCGGCTGACAGAATGCTTTTCCAGGGTCAGGGAAGTATGATAACTCGGCCACTTTGGTTCACTGTCGTGTCGGGGTTTCGAGATCAGCGACCATTTGCATCGCCGAGGTCATGGAAAGCCTCGGCCTATCTTTCCCGAGGGCATAGTGAGTCAGCTCTTTTCCAGGCACTATTCGATGCTAATAGTGGCTATAGCTGCTTCGTTCGAGCCAGGAGGCTTAACGTGATCATTCAGCCCCATCTTCGTTTTGTGTAAGTGCCCTATCAAAGTGTTTCCTTGGTTGTTTGCCTTTTGAATTTTTTAAATACCGTATTCTATATTTTCACAGCTGACATCGTATGCCTCCACCAGCTACGAACTCATGAAATGGGAAGAACTCCTCCAGCAAAGACGCAATCAACCCGTAAAGCGTGAGCTTGAATGGCCAGCAATCGCCCGGGAGATTGCCCTCATGAACAAGCCATTCTCGAGCAAATAGGAAGCAGCATACGCAGATTGCCCATCAGGCAAGTTCTTTCGGGGAGCTTCCATCGACGCAGCGCCCCTTCCTGCATGCCTTTCCAACAACATCATCTGTTCAATGATTCAAGAGCTTCGAACGAAATCTGACGAGGTCATGAGTGACGGGATATGGAACGACGGTTTGAAATCCTGCTAATCTTGTGCGATGGCGTTTATGGATCTGTTATTATTGATTTGGCGGGAAGGATACAGGATATGGATGGACGGATATGCGTGCATAAGCCAGAAGAATCAGGACGGCTGGCGTTCTTTCTTTCTTTCCCTGACTGGTTGATTGATTGATTGAAGGCCTCGTCTTGTCATGTCCTGTTGGGGCTTTGGCATGTCCTCCTTATGTCTCTTCCATCTTGTCTGTTTATGCTGATTTGATTGATATCGATATTCATGTCTTCGCTCTTCGATGTATGTGTGCTATTAGTTATGAAGCTATGTTTGATGATTTTCAATCAGCCAGTTGGGTCTCTCCTAGTACAGTACAGTACGTCGAAGGGTTGGGTGTCCTATACTGGATCCCTGCCTCGACAAGCAATATCTTTTACATCGAGGTACCTCGATTAGCGGAGGAAAAGAGAGGCTGGGATGAAAAGCATGCAATGATTCTGAACCTCAAAGCGACATCATCACAAGAGAAGAGAACGACACATCAAACGGTATGGGAATCAGACGCCTGACAAAATGCAGTTATTCTCGTTCCAGTGACTTCTCTATATAAATAGACGCCGTAAATTGCCAACCATCAAATCGACGAGCCTCAGCACCGCTCAAACACTCGATACAGCCCCTTCAAATCCGCCACTTCCACCACGCCGCGAAGAAGCCGCGTCGTGGCAACCAGACGAGCCCGGAGCGCCGGGAAAACCACATGTTCCAGCATCCTGCCTAGCTGCAGCCTGCGGGAAGTAAGGAATTCGTCCTCGTCGTCCTCGGCTTGAGACTGCGTGGGCACATCGAGTCCTGACCACGCTGCCGGATTGTGGTTCGGCGCAGTGCTTGGATCCCCCGTCGCAGGCGGATTTGGGAGTTGCTCCGGGGTGTAGAACGCGGCGAGTTCGCGGAGGAACGAGCCGAAACACTCCTCTTCACTGGACCAGTCCACATACGGCCCGAGGCGGAGTAGGAAGCGCGGGAGTTTGGCGAGTGAAGGGACGTAGCCCTTAAGGAGAAGCGGGATGGAGATGAGGTCGCCTTCGGGGGAGATCTGGAAGGAGAAGTACTCGTTGAGCATTTCGCGGCGGTCTACGAGCGTCCTTGACACCATTTCCGGCACGCTGTTGAAGATCTCGTCGGCCTCGGTCTGGGTCTCATGGTTTGGTTGGCGCTTTTGGGTGGACTCGTGCTCCTCGCGCTCTGTCTCTGCGGCGATGCGGAGTAGGTCGACGAGTTTGGGCGCCGGGTCGAGCTTGATCATTCCGAAGTTCCCGAAGTCTGTTAGCCCGACTTGGTAGAAGAATTCGCCGCACAGCATGCCGTAGTCGACGAGGTAGAGCTTTACGCCTGATTGTATGGCTGCGATGCGGCGTCGCTCGTCGACGAGACCGACGTAGGTGTGCGAGGCAACCATCTCGGTTAGATTGTTGTGCATGCTAGCTCGGACAGCTGCGCGGAGGTTCTTGATGGAGGTGAGCGCAATGCGAAGTGGTTCTCGGTCTGTTGACTCGTATTGTAAGCCCTCGTCAATGACGGAGGGGGCTTCTTCTGCTTCCGTGGCGGGATGAGGCTTCGCTGGAAGCATCGAGGTGATCTTGCGCGCTTTGGCATCTGTGCGGACGAGGTTATGTTCGTACGGCTTCCTTACTGTCGCAGGAGTCCTAGGGTTTCCTGCATTTTCAGCCGATGGGCCTGTATCGACATCATCACGGTTTGTAGGCTCGACAGTTGTCACTCCTGGGAGAAGCGTTTGCGTCAGGAATGTCCGGCTCGAGTCGACTTGCGCGAGTTTTGATCGAATCTCATTGCAAATGCATTCAATAATCTCATCCTCGTTCAAGAAATTTACTTCCCGCTTTGTCGGATGCACATTGACGTCCACTCGCTGCGGTTCGATCTCCAGATTGATGTAGACAAATGGATGGCCGCCCTTAGGCAGGAAGGCAGAATAGGTCTGTTCAACCGCTCGCTTGACTGCCGTGGACTCTACAGCACGATGGTTGATGAAAAGCAAGATTGCCGTTTTCTTAACGTGATAGTTTGCGTTCGTCACGAGGCCGGAGGAGAGAAACCCGAGCTTTTCATCTTCGACCTTGAATTCGACAAGTTCATTGGCAACGGAACTCCCATGGATCTGGCGGATTCTGTCGGTTGTGCCTGCGACGGCGGGCGTCGATATGCTAACGCCCGAATCGCCATGTTTTCGGCATGAAAATGCTACTCCTGAGCAATGCACAGCATAACGGCCAACTGTGTCGAGAATTTTGGCGTACTCTTCGCTTGCTGATCGAAACGCTCGACGCCTGGTTGGAACGTTGTAGAACAAGTCTTCAACCTGCGTATGGTGTCATTCGCTGTACAGCCCACAGGGGATCGGTCGTTCACTTACGGTGATTTGCGTACCACCGCGCCCGGCAGTAGCTTTCGGGGCAGCATTCTGTCCCGGTTTGGCTGGAACGAGGTGTCCATCGCCGTAATGTGCTCTCCATGCACAGCTTGAGCCATCTGTCTTCGTTGTCACCGTGAGATGGGCGATATGACTGATACTGGCCAGCGCTTCCCCCCGAAAGCCATAAGTGCCAATTGACGATAGATCTTCGAATTTCTTTAGCTTGGAAGTTGTAAACCTTTCGCACAGTATTGGGAGATCATCCCGCTATAGCCCAAGGTTAGTGTTGACTGCTGAAGCCATTGCGCAGTGACTCACATCTATGCCATGGCCGTTGTCGGTGATCTGGAGGAGCTTGAGGCCGCCATCTTTGACGAGGATTTCAATGGAAGTAGCACCTGCATCGACTGCATTCTCAATCATCTCTTTTAGTGCGTGCATAGGTGCTACAATAATCTCTCCAGCAGCAATTTTGTTCACGACATCTTGATCGAGGGCCTGGGACCTTCTCAGCCGGAGAATAGGGGGTCATGTCTCTCAATGTGGTACTTACCCTGATGCGCTTCGGCTTGGGTGGAGTTTCATTGTCCTCAGCTGCTCTTTTGATGCCTCGAGGCTCAAGGGTATCCACCTCCATGTCTTCTTCCATGGCCTCTTGCGGTATGAAACTGTTTGGCCGGACTCTGGGGTATCAATATGAATGGCTTCCAGAGTCTCTCAGACACCAAAGGGCATACAGCCTTTCTTTTTAAACAATCAGCCGAGTAAAATCGGTCTATGAAGAAAGCAGGTACTCAAATCAATTTCTCCGGCGAGATGGAGAGAAATGGAGAGGAGCGAGGGCGAGGTTGCGGAGGAAGAATACATGCATGCGCTGATGTAATCAGCGGAGTCTTATCGATAACTAACATTTTATTTTCCCTTGAACCATGAGACGCAGCATTCAATTGATTCTTCCCACATTCTGCCATCTCTTCCTTTTTTTTTGGGGGCATCTCAATCCCCATATCCCTCAAAATAAGAAAATAGATTGTGCAGAATTACATTTTTATGTGTGAAGTCAGTGTGGCCGAGTGGTTAAGGCGTATGACTCGAATTGGACGCTTCCAATGTCGTACGGAAATCATATGGGTTCGCCCTCCTGTGTTCGAATCACAGCGCTGACGCTTAAAAATGCCCTTTTACTTGCGTCTTTGTTTTCTTGTACCTTTTTTGTCTCTTATTTCGATTAAAATATGTTGAATTGCGTTTTGAGAGTCGATTTTGGTTTTTTTTTGTCGTGCCATTGTTTACACGCCATATCTGTCTCAGCTCCAATGCAGCATCGTATTATAATAGCAGATTTTGGTTCGCTTTCTTGAAGCACCATCGTTGTCCAAGAAGTCATGACTACCCATGATTTGCCTTGTGGAAGTACTCTGCTTCCATGGAGCTTCCTGATGACCATCTGCCCCCAACGCAATAATACTCCATGATGCTCTATCATGTTCCCTACAAGAGGTTGTCCACCTTGCCAACCGTCCACGAGGACCCATATCAAGCTCTGGGAAAATTTATTGAGGTTGCCTTCTCGGAAATGGCAACCGAGGCGTGCCGGAATCGTCGAGTAAAGTGAGCTTTCCTGGCTGACCATAGTCCCAGATAAGTGCTGTTGATCCAGTCATCAACAAAACGATGCGTCTTCTGCGGACGTAATTCATATCTTCCAGGACGGTTGATGCTCAGCCTTTGCGGAAAAAAATATATCCTGGCCTTGAGGTATATGTCGCATTGTCGACGCTCTTGGGCGGCCGTGGAGCAAGTACAGCACCTGTAATAACTATTTGACTGATTTATCCCAAGCTCGCTGTAGAAATGAGGTTTCCAGCGAGTTCTGATCCATTTGTTGTTGTTGTTGGCCGTAGAAGCTTTGACGGGTTACATAAGCGGCTCCACAGCGGCGATGCGAAGCCGAACAGCTGCTCTCTTCCTCTCCCCTTCGCTTCTACCATCATCCAGCTTATATTCCTCTTTCCATTTCATCTTCGCTTGCTTTTTGCGCTGTCTTATTGATTCGCATTGCCGTTCGCCACCCCCGAATTTCCTTATCTCCAGACCTGCTCCCCAGACCCGGTCAGCAATGGCGAGAGAAGGTGATCGGTCATCTGCCGCCGACAAGGGCAAGGGCAAGGTCGACGATGTCAAGGACCTGCCCGGCGGAAAGAAGCCCCAGAAGGATGACAAGTCGGCAGCGGATGGGAAAAAGAAGGGGGAGGAGCCCAAAGAGGGTGAGTTGAATACCAGACCCTCCAGCCGCTCCGTGCCCCGATCGAGGTGCTGACAAGGGACTTGTTTAGAGGAGCTGAGCGAGGAGGATTTGCAGCTGAAGAATGACCTTGAAATGCTCGTGGAACGGTTAAATGTATGGCCATCACAGCTGCTGTCTGGCGCAGAACGATGACGTTAACCTGTCCATTTCTTCAACAGGAACCGGATACTTCCCTCTACAGTGCTGCCTTGGACGCGATTAAAAACTACATAAAGACCTCTACCTCTTCTATGACTGCCGTCCCGAAGCCGCTGAAGTTCCTGAGACCACACTACGATGAGCTGACAGCCACCTATGACCGCTGGTCGGCTGGTCCAGCAAAGGTTGGTGCATTTGCCTGATGTTTTGCAATATATGCTAAGAGGTAATCTAGGAATCGCTGGCCGATATGCTTTCGGTTCTCGGCATGACATACGGAGACGAGGAGCAGCTTGAGACGCTCAAATACCGGCTTCTCACCAAGGCGGAAGATCTCGCTTCTTGGGGCCACGAGTACATAAGGCATTTGGCGTTGGAGATTGGCCAGGAGTATCAGAACAGGCTGAACGCGGAGAAGGATGTCCAGGACTTGGTCGATCTCTCGTTGTCTCTCGTTCCCTACTTCCTGAGTCATAATGCCGATGCCGATGCCATCGACCTTCTGAGTGAACTGGAGATCATCGAGGAGCTCCCGCGGTTTTTGGACGAGAACACATACTCGCGGGTTTGCCTGTATATGGTCAGCATGGTCAACCTTCTCACGTATCCGGAAGACCAGCAATTCCTCCGAACCGCCCATGAGGTGTATGTCCGCTACAATGAACTCTCCAGAGCGGTCGTTCTCGCGATCCGCCTCAACGATATTGATCTTATCAAGAGCGACATGGACGCCACTTCAGACGTGTCATTGAAGAAGCAGATGGCGTTCCTTGCCTCCCGGCAACAAATATGGCTCGATATCGAGACTGAGGACGAGTCTTTGGCGGATTGTCTCAATAACACGTCGATTTCGAAGAACTTCAAGTCACTCGGCAAGGAACTTAATATCCTCGATCCCAAAATGCCGGAGGACATTTACAAGACGCACCTGGAGACAAGCCGTGGAGCCGGGTTGACTAATGTTGACTCAGCTAGACACAATCTGGCCAGCGCTTTCGTCAATTCTTTTGCAAATGCTGGATACGGAAACGACAAGATGATGCTTGTCGAGGGAGACAAGGGCCCTTGGGTTTGGAAGACCAAGGATGATGGCATGCTATCGACAGTAGCGTCAATGGGCATGCTCCTTCACCGGGATGTTGAAGCAGGCCTGGACAAGATCGACAAGTTCACCTACGCCTCGGAGGATCAAATCAAGGCCGGTGCGCTCCTGGGTATTGGCATTCTCAACTCCGGTGTTAGGATAGACTCCGATCCTGCCTTGGCTCTCTTGAGTGATCCCGACAACCTGGAGGCCAAGAACGTGCCGATGCGAGTCGCCTCGATCATGGGCCTCGGCTTGGCCTACGCTGGTTCCAACAAGGAAGATCTTCTGGAGGTCTTGCTTCCCATAGTGGAAGATGTTTCGCTGGACATGCAGCTGTCTGCAACAGCCGCTGTCTCGCTGGGTCTCGTTTTTGTTGGCTCTTCAAACCACCAGGTCAGCGAGGCGATCGCGACAACGCTTATGGACGAGGAGCGCCAGAAGCACCTCAAGGATAAGTGGACACGCTTCATGGCTCTCGGTCTTGCTCTCCTGTACTTTGGCCGCCAAGAGGAGGTGGACGTGATCCTTGATATTCTCAAGGCTGTCGACCATCCGATGGCCAAGCCGACATCTGTTCTTGCCTCCGTCTGCGCCTGGGCTGGCACAGGCACGGTGCTGAAACTCCAGGAACTTCTCCACATCTGCAATGAAGTCATCGAAGAGAAAGAAGAGAACAAGGGCGATGAGCTTGTCCAGTCGTACGCTGTCTTGGGCCTGTCGCTCATTGCCATGGGAGAAGAAGTTGGTCAGGATATGATCTTGAGGCAGTTTGGTCATCTCATGCACTATGGCGCGAGCAACATTCGGAAGGCGGTGCCCCTCGCCATGGGTTTGATCAGTCCTAGCAACCCTCAGATGAAGGTCTACGACACGCTTTCTCGGTACAGCCACGATAACGACAATGATGTTGCAATCAATGCCATTTTCGCCATGGGTCTCTGCGGTGCTGGTACGAACAATGCCCGTTTGGCGCAGTTGCTGCGGCAGTTGGCCAGCTACTATCACCGCGACCAGAACTCGCTTTTCATGGTCCGCATTGCACAGGGCCTGCTCCACATGGGCAAGGGCACGATGACTCTCAATCCATTCCACACTGATCGTCAGGTTCTTTCCCGCGTGTCAGCTGCCGGGCTGCTCACCGTCCTTGTATCCTTGATCGATGCAAAGCAGTTCATCCTCGCCGAACACCACTATCTGCTGTACTTCCTCATTACTGCCATGTTCCCGCGATTCCTCGTTACTCTTGACGAGGACCTGCAGCCACTTACTGTGAACGTGCGAGTTGGACAGGCTGTGGATGTGGTTGGCCAGGCTGGACGACCGAAGACGATCACCGGATGGCAGACGCAGAGCACGCCGGTGCTCCTGTCATACGGCGAGAGGGCGGAGCTAGAGGATGAGCAGTATATTCCCCTGAGCAGCACGCTAGAGGGATTGGTTATCTTGCGCAAGGTAATTACACCATTATCTTCCTAAACTGGATATAGCTGACGGATTTTGCAGAACCCCGAATGGGAGGAGTGAACGGCTTTGTCTGGTTTACCTAGGTAGAACGAGAGTCAGGAACATACAGCTCTTTGTTTTGTCGATCTAATGTATTCAATTCGGTAGTAACATGCATTCGTAGGTATTCTGCAAGTACGTAGGTTGTCAGCCTGAGGATACAATATTTCCTGAATAGGAAATAGGGCATAGGGCAAGGTCGGAGCAACTTTTTCCTCCGCATCACCTCCATTCAACCACCCCAATCGTCCAGACCTTGCTTGGCCAACCTATTTCATATCTCCCATTTAGCCATGAGACTCGACCCAAAGGCAATCCGCTACCTCACTTCGGAGGATTTCCGCGTCCTCTCTGGTGTACGCATATGAACCCTTATCACCCCGCGGTGGCTGGACCGAAGCCACCACAAGTGTCCCGTCTGACAGCTAACAAAGGATCGCACAGGTGGAAGCCGGGAGCCGGAATCATGAGGTGGTGCCGACGCCGCTGATAGCGCAGCTTTCGGGCCTCCGCGGCGGCAGCGGAGTTCATCGGTCGATATCGGCGTTGGCCAAGGCGAATTTGATTGCAAAGATGCAGAATGCGAAGTGTATGTCTTGCTTCATTTCTCTAGGATGGAAAGAGGAGTGCTAACATTGGATCTTGCGTTAGATGATGGCTACAGACTCACCTACGGCGGATACGACTACTTGGCGCTCAACGCGCATCAGAAGCAGAAATGCATATACTCAGTGGGCAATCAGATCGGGGTCGGGAAAGAGTCGGATATCGTCGTTGTCGCAACCACCAAGGGGACGCAGCAGATTCTGAAAATCCACCGTCTGGGCCGCATATCGTTCCGGTCAGTCAAGAACAACCGAGACTACCTACGGAACCGGAGCACGGGGTCGTGGATGTACATGTCGCGACTGGCGGCGATGAAGGAGTATGCGTTTATGAAGGCGCTCCAAGAGAATGGGTTCTCGGTGCCGGAGCCTATCGCGCAGAATCGACACACCGTCGTGATGGGCCTGATCGATGCCTTTCCCCTCCGGCAGATATCCAGGGTCCCCGATCCGGCCTCGCTGTATTCGGAACTGATGGATATAATTCTGCGACTGGCGCGGTTTGGACTGATCCACGGCGACTTTAATGAGTTCAATATCCTCATCAAGGAAGAGGAGGACCTCGACGCGAAGGGCAAGGCCCCGGCGACGGCGGACGACGATGATTCCGAGATTCTTCGGCTGGTTCCGGTTCTCATTGATTTCCCGCAGATGGTGTCGGTTGACCATCCCAACGCCGAGATGTACTTCGACCGTGATGTCAACTGCATCAAGCGTTATTTCCAGCGGAAGTTCCACTTTGTCAGCGATGTGCCCGGGCCTTTCTTTACGGATGCTAAGAAGCAGCTCCGTGAGAACGCTGGGAAACGGCTGGATGTGGAGGTCGAGGCGTCTGGGTTCTCAAGGAAGATGGCGCGGGAGCTGGAAGCGTATATGCGCGAGGTTGGGGCCAATAAAGGCGACGCTGCCGGGGATGAGGAGAATGAGGAAGACGAGGAAGAAGAGGACAATTCCGGGTCTGAATCGGGAGAAGAGAGCGACAGAGAGCAGCGGCACAGTCCGGCAGAGGAAGTCGACGACAGCTCTCGGAGGTTAGAAGGACTCCGGGTGTCGGAGCCGGGGACGTAGTATCAGGATCTGCTATAACAGTAATGACCATCATGACGAGTTAAGAACGACGATTGGATTCTGGAGCCGTAGTCCAAGTAGACTGGAGACATACTGCGACATGAAGCCGAAGCGGACCAGTGACTCCGGCACGCAACGCGGCCAAAAGCGCATTTTGATCTCGGGTGCTCCAGTCTACTCTCTATCTTCTCTCTTCGATACCCCATTCCTACCACCTCATTCCCGTCCCCTTCTTGCCATTTCCCATCCGACCAAAGCCAAAGATGGGCCGAATCCCCAGAAACGCCAAAATCCCCAATAAGCCCGCTGACTGGGTAGCCCCGTGGCAGGCGCATCCGCAACAGCGGAACCAAATCTTCCTGTACGCCTGCCTACCTGCCTGCTCCCCCAGCAACAAGCCGAACAAAAGAGAAAAAGAAAAAGCTAACAATGGCTTACCCACCAAAAGACCCGATTTCACAATCGCCCTCATCCACACCCCCTTCCTCTCCCCGCGCTTCGCCTCCTTCCAAGTCCCGCTCAGCTTCAACAAGCTCGATCTGCGCGACTACCTCAGGCGCGCGTATGGCGTGCACGCGATCCGCGTGCGCTCGTTCGTCCAGCAGCAGAAGGTCACGCGGGCCAAGCGGTTCGGGAAACCAGGCTACGGGCCGCTGCGCCGGCCGATGTCGACGAAGAAGATGACAGTCGAGATGACGGAGCCGTTTGTGTGGCCCGAGGTGCCGGAGGATATGTCGCCGTATGTGATTCTCTTTTTTTTTATGGCTTAGTTTGGGTCGGTGTGGGCTAATACGTGCTGGTCAATAGGTGGGAACAGGAGCAGTTTAACAAGGCGCACGAGTACCAGAGGGAGCGACAGCAAGCGCAGCGGCCGGATAATATCACCAAGCCCGACGAACAGGCCAGGGAGGCCTTCGACAATGCCGCAAAGGAGGTCCGCGAGGAGAAGAAGACCTGGAGGCCTACGTGGCAGGCTTTGGGACTAAACTATGATCGCGCTTCGTTGTGGAAGAATGGGAAGAAGGACTCGACGGGGTCGAGTTCGTGAATTGAATTGGGTTTCTCGTGGAGGGTTGATTTATCTGTATTATACACTGTGTTATATCAATGCTATTTTCTGGACGCCTTGAATTGGTCTTGTGAGTGATATTAGACTATCTCGCTATGCGTATAAGAGTTGAGAGTCAACAGAGAAACAAAAGATACATATATAGGAAAGCAGCACAGCAATTCCAACTCAACGCCCGTCTACAGCCGGCTTTCAACCAGATTCATCTGGTGTTGCCCTGGCCAGTGTGCATCAGGCCACACCTGGCGGATCGCTTCCCAGATATGCCTGTCCAGGTTAGCCAACAACGTACCAGTCAAGGAAAAAGAGTCTTACCTGATATATACAATCTCCAGACCATCGTGCACTTCTTGCGGCACATCCTTCGCATCCTTCCTATTAGGGTAAGGGAGCAGGACAGTCTTGACACCCGCACGCAAAGCGCCAATGAGCTTCTCTTTGATGCCTCCCACCGGCATGACGCGTCCTCGCAGAGAGACTTCCCCGGTCATGGCCATCTGCGGGGGAACAGGCTTGCCCGTGAACAGGGAGATCAGACCGATCGTGTGCGCAAGGCCAGCCGACGGCCCGTCCTTGGGAATCGCACCCGACGGGCAGTGGACATGCAAGCTGCGGCTCTTCATGATGTCCTCGTTGGGGTCAGGAGTCAAACCCAGATCGAAGGAGTGGGCTTTCACCCAGGTCAAAGCCACTTCCACCGACTCCTTGAGGACGTCACCAAGTTTGCCCGTCAACTGAACTCGGCCGTTTCCTGGCATGTCGGCAACCTCAATGAATAGGATGCTGCCCTGGCCCCCGGTGGAATAGGCGACGAGACCGGTGACCACGCCCGGACGACCATGCTTCTCGGCAATCTCCTCCTCAAAGCGCTCAATGCCGAGAATTTCCTCGAGGTCGTCAACTGTCACAACCGGATTGTACGTATCCAGTCTGCCTTCGTCCCCTGCGTCGGCGAACTGGACGGCCTTGTAACGGCAGATCGACCCGAGTTCGCGCTCAAGACTGCGCACCCCGGACTCAAGGGTGTAGGATGTGATGACCTTGTCAATAACCTCATCTGACAGAACAACTCGTCCTTCCGAGAGCCCGTTTGCTCTGATTTGCTTGGGGATAAGGTGTCGCTTGGCGATGTGTCTCTTCTCAAGCGTGGTATAACCGGACAGCGTAATGGTCTCCATACGGTCAAGGAGCGGGGGCGGGATGGTGTCCAGCGTATTGGCAGTTGCGATGAAGAGGACCTTACTCAGGTCAAGCGGAATGTTGATGTAGTGATCGGAAAATGAATTGTTCTGCTCCGGATCCAAGACCTCGAGCATCGCAGCAGACGGATCCCCTTGGAAGTTGGCACCGCCAACCTTGTCGATTTCGTCCAGCAAGAACACAGGATTGGATACGCCAGCCTTCTTGAGGCCGTTCACAACCAAGCCAGGCATCGCAGCAACGTATGTCCTTCGGTGGCCTCTGATCTCGGCCTCATCCCTAACACCACCAAGGGAAATCCGGTGGAATTTGCGGCCCAGAGAAGTTGCGACAGATCTAGCCAGACTGGTCTTACCGGTGCCTGGAGGACCAACGAGCAGCAGAATGGGGGACTTGTCGGTCATTCGCTTTGTGTCGAGAAGGTGCAGCTTCGCGTCAACAGCAGCCTTATCTGACTCGGACGCTGTCGGAGCATCGTTCTCAGCACTTTCCTTCGAGGCATCAAGATCCTTCGACAGCGCAGCAATCTGTCGATCGACGTCCTGGTTAGTGGACTGTTTCAGTCTGAGCACAGCCAAGTACTCGAGCAACCTCTTCTTAATTCTCTCCAGCCCGTAGTGATCATCGTCCAGCTGCTTTCTGGCCGTCTTCAATGTCTCTGGACCGAGCTGGTCCTCGGTCACCTTAGTCCACGGTATCTCGGCAATATTCTCCAGGTAGGTCCGGCAAACGCCATACTCTGCGTTGGCAGGATTCATCTTCCGCAGGCGCTTCAGCTCCTTGTCGGCAACCTTCTTGGCCTCGGCGCTCAGATGCGCCTGTTCAAGCTTCTGCTGCAGCTCATCGACCTCATTGGGTTCCTTCTCATCACCGTCATTGCCCCGCCCGCCTGCGGTTCCTGGAGGGGCTCCGCCGGTAAGACCAGCCATCGCTCGTCTTGCTAGAAGCTCCCGAGCACGAGGGTCGAGCTGGTTGATGTCGAACCCACTGGGAGGGAAAGAAGTTGCAGAGGCGGACGTAACCTTAACGTTGCTCTTAATGCTTTGAACCTGTCTGGTCAGAATGTCGACGACTCTTTCCAGTCTGGATTTGAGGTCGAAGGAAGCCAAGATCCGAAGCTTCTCCTCAAAGCTCGATTCGGAGACATCCGCCATGAAATCGGCAAGCCTTCCGGCGTGGACCACATCTGTCCGGCTTAGGAACAGCTCGAATTTGCGTGCGATTATCGGTGACAGACGCGTTGTAGTAGAAGGCAACATCGACGAGAGGCGCAGCAGTCCGAGGAGTTCACGCGAGAGCTGTCGCAAATGCTGGAACAGCTCGATGACTTCAGAATCCCTCGATGGCGACTCTAGCAATCACAAAACTGTTAGCCATCTTGTCAATGATACAGTCCTGCAAATCGCTTACCTTTCTCCTCGTAAAGGATAGCCTCCGCCTCGAAAAAAGGCCGTTCCTTCACAACCCGCTTGACCGTAAATCGCTGGGTGCCCTGGACGAGGAGGAAGGGCTCAGCAAAGGCGCGGCGCTGAATCCCAACCACTTTCCCGATAGTTCCGTAACGGAAGAGGTCTTCTGTCCTCGCCTGTCCAGCGTCAATCGACTCGTATTCCTCCTTCTCGTCGTTCGAGCCTCCGTCCTCGATAAGGTTCTGGCCATCCTTGCTCAGGAACGGCGAGTTGAGCGGAATGCAGCCGAAGGTCACGGTGTTTCCATCGCGTTTCCCGGAATTCGACTTCTCGAGCACAGTCGACAGCAGATTGGCAAGGTCAGGGCGATTCGAGACAGGGATGCGCAGTGAGACGCCCGGGAGGAGGACAGAGCCCTTGGGGAGCGGGACCAGGGAGATCTTGGTCGCTTTGGGGTTGTTCAGGCCCATCTTCGGTGTCGGACGGGCAGCCAGATGGCGTGTAGTGAAAGCGAGTAGGTGACCACTATCTGGAGGTGATGGGGTCGACAGCGGAGGAGAGAGTAGATGAAGGGGAAAGCGGATTTAAGGCGACGGAGAGTTCCAGAACCCCCGACTTGACTCTGCGGAGGCGACCCAGAAGGTCAGGTTGTCCCGAGGCCGAGGTTCGGTGGCGGTTACGTCAGGGCAGATTGATCATGCGAGTACTCTGTAGGCCGGCTTGGGTTGTACGCGATAAAACATATATGGATATTATTGTTGAGGAATACAGAAAAACAACCGAAGAGAACCTAACAGATTGTCAGTCAGGTTGACTTTGGTTCTGCTCTGGGCTGCGATACAATCCCGTGATCGCGGAACATACCGTACCGTGCCGTACTGTACTGTACCGTATTCTACGATACCGGTACTTACCGTTTCCAGTAATTCTGTCTCTGCTCTCCTCGCCTCTTCCATATCGTCCCTCGCCTCGGCTGATAGACAGTCCGTTGCCTTTCAATACAGCCCTCGCACATTGCCCTCAGTCCGTTAATACACCCTCCTCGTCAGTCCGTTAATATACCTCCTCGACTTTTGACAATGACTGCCCCGCCTTCGACATCCCACGCCGACCCCTCCACCAAGAAGACCTTCATTGTCGGAACGCGCCAGTCCAAACTCGCTCTCCTCCAAACAGACCTAGTCATCGCGTCGCTGAAGGAAGCATGCCCCGACTGCTCATTCCAAGTCCTCTCGAAAGAGACGGCCGGCGACCTGAACCAAAAGGCCTTCCGGGAGATAAGTACGAAGAATCTCTGGACAGAGGAGCTGGAGGAACTGCTGGTTGCGGGAGAAGTTGACTTTATCGTGCATTCGCTGAAAGGTGCGCGCTTTTCTCCAACGCTTCCCCCCTGTCTTACTGGCTATCAGCTAACATCTGCACCGACTAGACGTCCCAACCCTCATCCCCGCCTCATGCACGCTGGGCCCGATGCTGAAACGAGAAGACCCGCGCGACGTCCTGGTCATGAAAACCGGGCTGCCGTATAAGGGCCTCGCCGACCTACCTCCCGGATCAGTCGTTGGGACCTCGTCCGTCCGGCGCTCCGCCCAATTAGCCCGTCGATACCCGCATCTGAAGATCCAGGATGTCCGCGGGAATATCGGGACGCGCCTGGCCAAGCTCGACGCGGAGGATAGCCCGTTCTCGTGCATAATCCTGGCCGCGGCCGGGCTGCTGCGCGTCGGTCTCCAGGACCGCATCACCCAGTATCTGGACTCGAAGACCGGCGGCATGCTCCACGCCGTCGGGCAGGGGGCGCTGGGGATCGAGATTCGCAGGGATGATCGGCTTATGCTTGACATGTTGGACAGGATCGGACATCATGAGACGACGTTTGCGGCCTTGGCTGAACGGAGTCTGCTGCGCACGCTGGAGGGTGGGTGCAGTGCGCCGTTGGGGGTTGAGACGGAGTGGGTTCGCGACTCGGATGAGGCGCCGAAACTACGGATGAAATCTATTGTTGTCAGTGTTGATGGGACGGAGAGTTCGGAGGTCGAGCTTGACGGCGTGGTTAATGCGCCCGAGACCGCGGAGGCTTTTGGCGTTACTGTCGCTAATGCATTGGTACAGAGAGGTGGTGGGGAAATCCTGGAGACTATCCATCAGAACAAAGAGGCTCCATGATTAGGGCTTCAATTTGAATTGTTGATATCCCGCTTTCTTCCTGCTCTTCCAACCTACACCTATCCTGTCAACATCACGTCGTGTATTTTAGTTAAGTTGCTACCACAGCGATGCCGTCTGATAACGTGTACTATCCTGGCTTCAACCAGACCGGGGAGGTCGAGTCTTGACCGACTTTCCTATCGAGAAGTTCCCGTCCCGGTCTATCAGTACGATGTGAGTATGTCTCTACTCCCGTATAGCCCTAACATCCAGTACAGATCGAAACTAGAAGTAGCGTTGAGAAGTTTATCATACAATTAAGAAGGTCTGGGCTTCTAAGACTAAGAAATACTCTGTAGTAAATCATCTCCGACAATCCCAAGCTGGCTCGCGAGGTACATGTTACACCCAGACCATTTATCCAGCGACTCATCAGTCCACGTCCATAAACAAATATACCCTCGAGACCAACATCGCAAGGCCGGCCATGGAAACCGCGTAGCTTGAAAGAACGTCTTCCATTTAGTCGTCCGCCTGACTCGCATGATAAACCTGGTCGCTATGGTGTGCGGAGCGGACTCCGCGTACCGGATGATGTTGACTGAGCAAGCCAGGTAGAGGTATGACTTGATACTAGTATAGTTAGTAGTAGTTCTGGGAGCTTTGCCTTTATATATTCCTTACTGTAGAGTACAATTGATGCTGTAAAATAGCCAATTTGGTATAGGAACTGACCACTGTATACAAGGACGACAATGAAGGCGACAGATGCTGATGTAGATAGAAAGAGAGGAAACAGGGGCTTGCGCAAGCAAAACAGCAAGGACACTTCAAGGGAAGCTCAGTCTTAAACCCATACGGCTTCTGTTCTGTTTTCGTAGTACTTATCCGGTCCAGCACAAGGAGACGCGCAAGTATATCGTCATGCGGACTACCTCGGTAAATTCCATACGGTAGAAAACAATATGGGTCCTGTCTATGAACTCTAGGATCTGCGAAAAGTCCCAGTATCCTTCTTTGGAGACTAAAATATACTCCATAATATGCATGTATACACGGAGCGGAGGGAATTGCCTGACAGCTCAAGGCACTCCCTCTCAACTGCTCTAGCAACTTCCTATGCTAGAAGCCAAAACGAAACCATCTGCCCAACGCCAGAACAACGCCAAACTGTCTTGCCCGTCGTATGAATAGAAGATAGCATGGACAACCCATCACACCAAGGAAATAACAATGCCTCCCAACGAAGGACTGTGTAGTCTCTGGACATCATGACCACACGCATCAGCAAAACATAACCATACAAAGGCGTATTTATATACTTCAGTTGGAGCTGTACAACGAACTGCGCCAACTTCACTTGGCCTTGCCAGTTTTGCCGGCCTTGCCCGCCACTGGCGCCGTGTTCGAGGGCGGCACCAGGACGTGGGAATGACCGTCCGCTTTCATAACCGTGCCTGTTGACTCCTGTCGACACACGGCAATGTTCTGCACCCATTCGTCCGCGAGCACTTCGTCCAGCGTCGCTCGCTCTTTGGTGCTGACCCGAAGCATGCGGCCGATGACGTATCGGCTTTCACGAGGCAGAATGCGCAGAAGACGCCAGGGGCCTTTGATCACCTCTGGTCGTTGGTTGCCGGTTTGAGACCCGGGAAGCGGCGGTGCCTCCTTGCTCGTCGTATGTGCCTTCTTCTCGCCATTATCATTATCATTACTTTCGCTACTCGTTGTTTTCTCTCCTGTTGCCTTCCCAGGAGGCTGGTTTTCATGCGCCGTCGATTCAGACTTCTTTTCTGGAGTCACGATTCCATTCACCTGCTCTGGCCGCTCTGAGGCATGCTTCCTGGCTTCGGGGGCTGGTGAGTGTTTGCGTTGATGGGAGCCAGGAATATCTGAACTCGACTTGAGTCGACGGTTCTTAGGCCCAGAATCTGGAACCGGGGTACCTGGTGTCGGCGCCGAGATGAATAGCCGGTAAGAGTTATCGTTGACTCGCGGCTGCTTCCAGGGAAAGCGCCGCAGCGTCATGCAACAGAAAATGATGGCCAGCGACCAGATATCGGTGGGCCGAGGGTCGTATTTCTTCTCGTCATACACTTCGGGCGCCAGGTATGGATCGGAACCGACGATTCCTGTGACGGTTAGCATGCCGTATACGAGAACGGGGATAGCATACCCGAAGCAGGGACTATGTCGTTTTCAAACGGATAGCGGAAAACCACCGCACTCCCGAAATCAATCAGTTTCATTATCCCTTGGTCGTTGACCACCACGTTGTCGAGCTTCAGATCCCGATGAGCCAGCCCCATCCCATGCAGATACGACACGCCGCTCAGAATTTGCCCGAACGAACAGGCGATCTCGTTCTTGCTCATCTTGCCGGTCATCACAATGGCAAACAGGTCAAACGGTGCATATTCCATGACCTGGTACCAGTGATGTGATTCCTGAATGATGTCGAGGGTTTCGATGATGTTGCCGTGATGGAGTGTCGACCCGATGCAGAACTCCGCCGTCACCTTCTTCGAGTACTCCTTCAGAGACTCCCAGCTATGGCGGTCCCTGAACTGTTTCACTGCGAACGTGACACCGTCACTGTTGCGCTTCAATAGGCGGACCGAGCCACCAGCTCCCGAACCCAGCGCCTTCCCAAGCTTTCCATACTTGGAGTGCAGGCCATGGTCATCCGCAAATGGGACATTTTCCGTGGCCATCTGATACGGGGTTTCCTTTCCGGAGGACGGGCTGGACTTCTTGGGGGTCGACGAAGGAGAATCGCCGCGCTTGTTCTTGTGACCCCGCTTGAAAAACCGCTTGAGTTCCGCCATGTGGCCGTGATTCTTTCCGTGTGTTTCCTCTTTTCGCAAGTCTTTTTTGTTCCCGAAAAAATGGCCGCGCTTGTCGTGCGCTTTGAGATCCCCCGCACTGGCTGAGCGGGAGGGACCCGGACGACCGAAAGACTGGGCTCGCCGCCTTAGAGTATGACTGCCGAAGACGAACCGGGGATCGAGATGCGCGAGGTTTTTGGGAGGCGGCGGGCGTTTGCTGCGTGCATACGGATCGTTTGGCTCGCCGACGGGTGTAATGGCGCCCGGTGGTGTGTAGGAATCGATGTCCAGGTTGGGCGTGATTGGAGGGCTCTCTTCCTGTGAAGTTTCCGCGTTTGGGTCAATGAAGAACTCCGGTCGACGGCCCTTATCACGGCGTTGCTGGGACTCGGAGGCGCCACTTTCCTCGACGGACAGGTGATCGGTTGACGAGGGACGCGGGGAAAGCGCGCTACGGGTCGCAGAGTGCTTTTGGGGGGCTGAAGGCGGAGGGGAAGTCGCGGGGGTCACCGACGCTGCCGTATCGGAAGTATCGAAGGTTGCAGAGCGGCGATTGGCTTTCCATTCACGCGAGGTGGTGCCGGCCGGTGTGAGAGGCGGAGATTGCATCATGCCAACAGAATGGGAATTATCTTGGGAGGGAGTTGCAGGGCCACTCGTTTCATGGGTACTACAATCACTTGACTCCCGGGAAGCAGTCTGGGAGAGTTTTAGCGTGGACTTTCAGCAAGGGAAGCGGCGGTCGAGGCCAAGACCACGCCAACACCAAACATCAACAACAGCATCTGCATCTGCACGTACCCTTGAAATAGGAAGCGGCACAGGATCAAAGGAGAATTTCCTCAGGCGAGACTCCTGAAGCTGCGACGACTCGTGGTGAAGGGTCTTGGCCCGGGACCGAAGTTCCTCCTCATTGTCCGAGCGACCATCATCGCCGGGCGACTGGTCTTCATTTCGCGAGCGGAATGGCAGCGGCGTAGACGACTGGGAAGGCTTGATTTCCTCGGTTTCAGGGGCAAAGCGAACCTGGCCGTGGGGCTGGGCGGGTTTGGGGGTTTCTTGAGATTCTGGACGGGGTCAGCGAGCCTGGCATACAGGAGTACCGAAGAGGGGAATTGCACACCTGAATCCATGACGAATGTCGGACGGGGATCGTTAGAGTCAGACGTCATTCACGGACAAAACACGACGAGACACGCCCTGGACAGGCGACGGCAGGATATCGGAGAGGAAACCGATGGGTGAATGGGCAGGTTATATACACGGCGAGCCGAAGAAGAGATAACGTAGTAGGAGGAGGGACAGAGAGGCAAAGACTGGAGGGCCAAGCGAAAGTGGAGGGGCGATAGGGCGGAAATTGCCACTGGCCTGGGCCTGGACTGGGAATGGGGGTTGAGAACGAAGGAATGGGGGAGACGAAGAGAAAAGGGCAGAGATAGAGGCAGAGATGGAGACAGAGATAGAGGCAAGAGATAGAGGCAGAAAGTAGAGGGCAGGAAGAAAAAGAGAGGAAGAAGAGATGTCATACAGAGCGGGGGAAAAAACCAGCGGGGGGATAAGGGCAGGGTAATACTGGCTGGCAATACTGGCAGGGCTACAGAGTCTAACCTGTACCGGCTACACGGCATGTCCGCGGAGCCCTCCATACTAGTAGACTCTCTCTTATATCAAAGTGTTCCGAGCTATCCGCACTGCAACTGTTCCTCCGCATGCCTGCCTGACATTATGCCTCTATAATACAGCCCCAACGCCATAACCCGTGGAGATATATGTACAGTACAACCCGCTAAGCTAAGCAACAATCTTGATTCCTACCGACCGCGCCGACGATATCACGCTCTTACACAGCCCCTGCAGGCTCTGCCCCGACAGTCGCAGCTCGCTCTGCTTGATCTTGGCGATCTCGTACACGTGCTTCAGCGACACCTTGCCGATTATCTCGTGCCCCGGGTTCATCGCGCCCCGGACTCGGTTCTTGCGCGGCTCCACGTTGGCCGCCTTCAGGAGGAGCCAGGTCGTCGTCGGCGAGCGGAGGTCGAAGGAGAACGAGCGATCCGGGCGGACGGTGACTCGCGCTGGGACCGGCACGCCGGTCTCGATGTGGGCGGTGCGCGCATTGAATTCCTAGTGAAGTCAGGATCCAGCTGATCCAGCTGTCGTAGTGTCTGTAGTCCCAGCGTACCTTGCAGAAATCCATGCTCTTGACGCCTCTGCTACCCAGGGCCGGACCGACGGGAGGGCTGGGGCTGGCCTGGCCAGCGCCCACGATGAGCTTGACGATCTGGTCGTTGGCGAGGGCTTTTTTGGCCATAATGAGGGAGTGTAACGAGAGATCTAGGAGAGAGATCTAGGAGAAAGCGTAGATGCTGTGTTGAAGTCGAGAATCGGCGAAGATTTTCCAGGCGAGCGGAGACGATGTGATTGGCCAGCGGGTATCTGCCATCTTGACTTCATCAACCGCACTCTCTCCTCTGTCTATCTTCCTCCTCTTCCCATCCCTCCCACTCTCGCCCACCATGAACTGGCTCAAGTCAACGTGTGTCTTCTCCCTCGTCTGTGTTGTAACTGCTAACCTCCCAAGTCTCGCGACCGTCGCCGGCACCCAGGAGCCCGAGTATGGTTCCGACGCCATCCACTCTGTCGCCCGCCAGGCCGAATCCCAGCCCTACACCGAGCTGCTCAAGGAGGATCTACGTTGGCGCGCCTTGGATCACACCAATGTCGAGACCCAGACCTACTATGTCATGGCCGACAACGGCGCTCTGGTCATGGTCCAGGTCATCTACAGCAATATCGCGTAAGTCCTGGTCGTCGGCCGTCATCCTCTCTCGCTGACCCGAACCAGAGGCATCCATACCACAGCCCAGTTCAACTCGAAGATCTTCAACGTCAATGGCGACGGGTCCCATAACTGGCACTCCGACCCCCTGTCCAACTTCATGTTCGACGAGCCCATGCTCTCCTTTGGCGCCGACAACTTCTCCCTGGCCCTCAACGAAGAAGGGAACGCCTACACCATCAAGTCGGCCGTGAGCGATGACAGCCTGGTGAACTTGACCTTCACCAGGGCCTCTCCTGGTTTTGTCATCGGCAAAGACGGGACGACGTATTTCGGGACCGATCCGGCCAATCCGTGGGGCTCCATGCGCCACGCCTTCTGGCCCCGGTGCACGGTGGAGGGGACCATCCAGACCAAGGACCAGACTTTGGATCTCAAGGGCCGCGGTGTCTTCATTCAGGCCCTCCAGGGCATGAAGCCCCATCATGCTGGTGAGTTTGGTCGTCCCTGTCTGGTGAATGCTGTCTGACCAAACCAGCTGCCCGGTGGAACTTTATCACTTTCCAAAACCCGACGTACTCGGCCATCATGATGGAATATACGACCCCGGCTTCCTATGACTCGACCACCGTCAATGTGGGCGGCATCGTCACGGACGACGATATCATCTACGCCGGCGTCAACAACTCGGTCACCCATACCGCGTCGACCCAAGACGCCGAGAGCGACTGGCCCGAGCCGACGTCGATCAAGTGGGTGTGGGACGGAAGCACAAAGGACATGAAGCAAGTGCACGCCGAAGTCGACGGCCCTCTCGACAAACGGCTGGACCGGGTCGATATCATGGCCGAGGTGCCGGGTTTCATCAAGAGCATTGCCGGCAGCGTTGCTGGCACGCGGCCGTACATCTTCCAGTACTCGCCGCAGGGATTGTCCTTGAAGCTCAAAATCGGTGGAACCGAAACGGAAGAGCAGGGCAAAATGTTCTCCGAGGCGACGTTCATCTCATGAGTACAGGTATACATAAGCACGATTCGGGACTCTGGCGTTTTGAGTGCGCTTTGTATTGGTGGTGGTATGTCAATGCCGATGCCTAATAGTCATTGCTAGAAGATACTTAATGCTATTGATTCTCGTCCTTCATTCACTGCCGGCTTTTGCACTGCTTTCATTCACTTCTCTGCCAGGATATATATACTCTCACAACACTCTCAGTTCTCCCACCTCACCCAAAACTTCCTGTCCCTTCAACTCACAGTCGTCACTCGCAGTCGTCACATCATACACACTCCTTCGCTCTGTGCCAGCCCAAAAGCGACATGAATCCCACTCAAGTTCCCAAAGATGCAAAGAGCCAGTCCTTCCTCCCCAAACATGGCCACCACAAGTCCATCGCAAAGTCCATTCCTCTGAAGTTTCGCTCGAGGCACTCGCGCAGGCTTCGCGATAATATCCTGGGAATCAGTATGTTCTCCTCCTCATCCCTCCCTCATTCATGCAATATGACATGCTGCTGTGCAGTACAGTACTGCAGACCAGACTGGCAGCTACTAACACAAATCTCTCTCAGCTCGTCCAGACATCCGGTATGTATGCATACCAGCCCAGCCCAGCCCAAACAGACAGAAGCTACCCTACCCTCTATCTCCCTCTTCCTTGAACACTACTGATGAAACCAAAAAACAAGCCGCCTCGCGCGTCGCGGCGGAGTCGTGCGGATCAAGGCCGAGGTGTACGACGAGGTCCGGAAAGTGCTCCGCGAGAGATTGGAGAGAGTGAGTTTCTATCTGGCAGGCATCCTTCTATCTGTCTGTCTGTCTACATGGGCGGGTTGTTAACTGTGTATGTGTGTGTAGATCATTGAGATCGCCATTACGGTTGTCGAGCATGGGCAGACGGCTTCGTATTGCAGGAAGGTATGTCTGTCTGTCTGTTTATATTCCTTAGCTCGGTCTCGTCGTGGGTGCACTGGGTTTGGGCTAGGGCTGGACGTGTTCTCTCCAATCAACAAGATCAGACAAACTAACCAACATTATTCCCGTCTTATTTTCGCAGAATAGACCGTGACTACTTCCGATGTAAGTCCGAGTCTAACCATTTCATTCTCTTTCCATGCCCAGGTGTTTACTGACATGGCCAGGTTGTGTATGCGCTGCACAAGGCATGTTGTCTCTTTTGCTTTGCTTCTGCTTTCGAGTCTTGCAGGGCTAACTGACGGACCTACAGTTGGGTACACCGGTGTATGGCTTTGGAAACAGACGAGGAATGCGTGCCTGAGGCGGATTGTCGGGCGATGTGTGTACATCTGCAATGTGGTCCTGGTCCTGTGGTCTGGTCAATCTGGTGTTGGGGATGGGTTGGTGCGGCGCTGGGAGTCAAGGTCTGATACGGTTGAGGATGCTAAGTTGAGGAGGATATGAAATGGTTACAGACTAAGCAGTAAGCGGTGATACAATACAACCGAAGAAAGTGATGGATATCCATCCTTCCAAATAACCTATAATACAAAGAAACCCAGTGACAGTAAGTCAAGCATCAATCATCAACTGCTCCCCCTCATCCAACAGCTTCGTCACCCTCCCCAGATCAGAGACCATCTTCCTCCCATGTCCAACCAGCAGCAGCTTCTCCGCGTTGGCCGGCAACCCCAGATACGTCGGTGGCTCTCTCTCTGGAAGCCGGTTCACCCACTCCACAAAGTCGCGCATGCCCGTCGCCCCCGGGAGCGCGAGACACTCGTCTTTCTCGATCCCCGAGACCAGCTTGTGTTCGTCCTCGAAGGCCGCCGGTGTCAAGAAACTGTTGACTAGGTTCTCCAGTTGCTGGAAGTCTTCGCTGTCGTCGATCTTGCCGCCATATGTCTCCGTCACCAGCGTGCGCATCATGTCCCAGGGCAGCTTTTGCGGTGCAACGTTGGATCGGCCCTGCGCGACGCTTTCAACCCACACATCGATGATGTAGGCTGAACATTCGTACTGTAGACAGTGTTAGCTATGTACGGCTCCGCTGCATACGGTTGCACTTACGTCGCTGTCATTGAACTCCCAGAATCCTTTCCATCCGAGATTCGGCGCATAGCGCAGCCGCTCCTGCGCCACCGCATGCAAGAAGCAGAGCAAGAGATACACACGAGCCTTTTCGACCGGCGCCTTGCTGGCCCTCGTCGAAAGTGAAGACAAGGAGTCCTTCATGTTCGCACGGACGCCCGCCGGCTGCTCGAACATGAGCACACGAGAAGCGCGAATGAGGTTGACCGGGATCTTGGGACTCGATTCCATTGAGAGGAAGAGCCGGAAGTCCTTGTGAGGTTTGAGAGAGTCAAGGCGCTTCTCCAAGCTCTGCAACCATTGAGGCGCCAGATGCACGTTCTTCACCAGCACCCAGTTTCCAGCCGCGGCAGCGTTGCTAATTGCCTTGTCTGCGCTTTCCAGTCCTTCGTTGGAGCCCATCGCAATGTTGGCGCAAGTCGCACGCACTCGCTCAACTAGCCCGTCAACCTTGTAGCTGGCGTCAAATCCTGGATTCGAGCTGAGGGCAATCGGCGTAACCGCCGTAACTTGATCAACGACATCCTTCAAGTCACTGCTTCCCTCGAACAATTCCCGGCCGAAGACGGCTTCGATGAAACGCTCGGCAGTTGGCACGAATCGATCCATCCTGCATAGCTTGACAAGGAGCAGCGATCGAAGCAGTCGGTCGAGATCCTCCGTATTCTCTTCCCACGCAGCAGGGACCGAGTTTTCTGCAAGCTCGACTGTGAAGAATTGATCCCACTGCTCACCAGGAATGGACGAAACGTGAGACTTGAACAGGGACATGTTGACAAGCTTGTTCATCACTTGATCTCGGCCATCTGTATCCGTTGACAAATCCGTGCCTTCTACCGTTTCGTCGAGGACGGCATCGATAATGCCCTTGTCCATGGCGTATGGGGCAGCTTGAGCCAGGAGCATCGCCAGTGTTATGCGATCTTGATGGATCAAACCCAATGAAGTTCGCTGGTACGTCGTGACGAAGAGATCGCGCAGAATGATTTGAACGCGTGCGGAGTGCTCCTTCTCCTGGGCAAGGCGCTTGTTCTGATAGAGGACAGAGCTGAAAATATCAACAAAGTACTGGAGCGAGAATTGGTAGAAGTGATTGATGTGGTGAAGCTGCTCCAATACCGCAAACACTGCGCTGCACGACCGGGCAATGATGCTGTAATTGAGCGTGATATTCTCAACCTCGGACATGACGCCTTCAGTCTCGACCATCTTCCTCGAGATCTCCCCTGCTTCTTTCTTAAGTGTCTCGAGCGTCTCGATGACATTGTCATCATCAAGTATATTGCCACGCGATTCATTCAAAGATTGGAGGAGACGCTTCTCAAGCTGGCGGAGGTGGACCTTGAATTCGCCCTGCAGCTTGACGAGGTTGGTACGGCGCTCGTCCACGTCGGGTCGCTCAAACTTCAGCACGTCGTTCAGCGACTGTGTTTGCAGACTGCTCTGTGTGACAGTGAAGTTGACAAAGGTCGTCCTACTGCACACATCCGGAGCGAATGAAGCGGACGGGTCCCTCGTCGACAGGAAGAGCCTGAACGAAGGTGAGAAGTCAATCTCCTGCTTCCCAAGCTGGATAAGGACGCGCCCTCCGGTCTTTTGGTATTCTTTATTAAGGACGTGGTTCAGAATCGGATCCAGGTGCTCCGCATCCTGTATGAGAATCGGGTTTCCGAATCGCAACGCGCTCTCCAATTGTTTGACAAAAGAGTCGTCCAAGAAGCTTGTGACTGTAAGTTTGCGCTCCGTGCTCTCTTTCTGCAGGAACTCGGTGACACGACCGGACGGATCGATGATCAATGGATACCGGTTGAACCGCTTCAGGACAATGGCGTTCTCCGTGCAGAGGTCATCAACCGGCAGGGAGTGGTCTTGCCAGGCGAGGCGCTCATCAGCATTCGATAGGTATTCTGTTATCGGGTTGTGGGGTTTAAAGCTGATGCCAGACTGCGCCAGGTGATTAACCCAGTCTTCCACCATCGCCTTTCGGAATTGCTGGTCGTATAAACCGGCATAGGCAAGGAACGCAGCTGCGATGAGTACGTCTCCAACAAGTGTGCCTATCTGCGTTTCGAAGGACTTGCTGCCCTCTTCCCATCGCGATCGCTCGGACGACAAGCTGTCAAGCAACCGTACACTGCGGTCGACCTTGAACTCAACCCGGGACATTTCGGTCTTGATGGCCTGCGTCTCGCTGATGAGCGCCGCGTACTCGGACTTGTAGGTGGAAATGCTGTTCTCCAGATCCTGAATGGTATTCTCGATGGCTTGAGCCTCTGCCTTTGTCTGGAGAGCCCGCTCTTCGAGCTGATCAACTTCATCACGCAGGGGCCCAACACGATCCAGAATCTCAGAGTAGTTGACCTGGGCCTCCACCCATTGAACCAAAGGACCGCATGCCTTACTAGCACGATTGACTCTCTCGTAGGTGAAGTCCTCCTTGGAAAGATACTCGTTCTGCATCTTAACCCTATGACTGCGAGTCATCTGGCGCTCATTGTCATAATTGACGATGCTCGCAATGAAATCATCCCGTCGGATAATGCCCTGTATCGTCTTCCAGCTATCGACCTTGTGGCCGAGCAGAGTGCACACAGCTTCCAGAGCGAGTCGAACACTAGCAGGCGGGTTGCCCATAGAACGGACTTCGGTGAGGTGCTGGCGCTTGATGTTGCTCACGCTTTTCTGGGCCTCCAGCACAGCAGGCTCGGCTCTGGCGAGATCACCCAGCACAACTTCCTTCCGACTTGCCACCTCTTGCTCC
The DNA here is from genome assembly GCA_003698115.1 of Aspergillus sp. HF37. Classification (NCBI taxonomy): domain Eukaryota; kingdom Fungi; phylum Ascomycota; class Eurotiomycetes; order Eurotiales; family Aspergillaceae; genus Aspergillus; species Aspergillus sp. HF37. Next base: position 86,863 of record RAQS01000014.1, read on the forward strand.
TGCTTCTCCAATGCTCCTTGCACTTCAAGGGACACTGCCTTCCGCTGCTCCGCTTCTCGCTGGTCAGCGACCATGCGCTGCAGCTTCTCATTCGCCTCCGTATCCTTCTTCTCCAGCTGCGTCTTCTTCTGGGCGAGGCTCACGCGAAGATCGCTAACCTTATCAACCGTATCCAACAACTTCTCGAGACCGACATTCAAATGTCTCTGCTGCTCTTCAAGATCCTCACGTTTTTCATTGAACAGTTTCACGTACTGAGCAACAAAGTCAAGGAAATGACGAGGGGTGAGGTAAGTGCTTCGGCCCTGCTGTTTCTGAAGCCGCTGGTTGAACCTGTGCAGCGAGTAATGGATGTAGACCATTGTGTTCACAACTGCATCTCTATGGGATGCGGGCAGACTCAGCTCGCGATACGCGACTGGAATGCTGTCTGGAGCAGTGAAGTTTGGCTTGTCAAGGTCGACAGACTGTGTCAGTTCAGAGCCAACCTGGAAGAGCGCTTGGTCGGACCAATCGCCCATCCAGTTGAGAACACAACGGTTAAACAGCGCAGGACTTGTAGCGGCCTTCGAAGACAGGCCTCCCTCAGGAGGATTCATAGTGAAGACAACATGGAGGTTCTTGACAATTTGCTGCGTGAACCATTTGTAGAGCTCCTCCTGAGAGTCGAGCAGAAGGCCCTGTCGCTGCGCACCTTCCTTGCAAGCAGTCATCAATGACGAGAACTCGTCGCCCTCGAAGAGACCTGGGACCTCCGCATTGGCAAGAAGGGTATTCATGCGCTCAAGGAATCCCGAATCGAGGACATTCGATTCATCCATGATGAAGCAAATCTTCTCCCCCTTACACCCTGCACGACGAAGGACGCCTCTCAAATCGTCGTCGAAGTCTTCCGAAGTATACTTTCCGTGGACCTTGATCTGGAATACTTTTAGGCCGTTCATCCAAGCGACAAAGCGAGACAACGTAGTCTTTCCACTTCCGCTGACCCCAATCAAGATAAGATGGCCTTGAGGTTGCCGGAAAACACGATCAATGCGCAATGCATGTTCCAAGACATCGTTGAACAGGATAAGAGGGACATCGACTTCCTCTTCGCAGAATGTCCGCAGACGTGCTTTCACAAAATCGCGCAGAGGTTCCTGTTCCACTGGCACATAATGCTTGGACAGCCAGTTCGAGAACAGAATAGGTCCCTTGAGAGCCTGCTCCTCGTCGATCGTTGGGAAGTGGTCCAGTGCAATGCGCCGAACCGCTTCGGCAGTCCATTTTCGTTCGTCCTCCGCAACCAGGCGATCCTGGAACAGACGCAATGCTTCGTGAGCCCAGATGCGCAACAGCCCTTCGATGGAGAGGCTCTCCAGCGGTTTGATTGCTTCATACACGCCACGGACCCATCGGGTAAGCTCACGGGGCGAGTAGACGTAATGCGGCTGAATCTTCGGCGTAAATCTGTTCTGAGACTCCAAATAAAATTGCACCATAGCCTTCGTAAGCGCATCCGCATATCCGCGCAGCAAAGGCAGAACTTTGAGAACAGCCGCGTTGAACGTGCCATAAATTTGCGTGAGCGAAACCTCTCCAGGGTAGTCGACCATAACCAGAGGAGCATGGCGCAAGAATCTTTCGCCCATGGCGGTACGTCCGGCGTCTGATGGAGGGTTACAGGCACCAACGAACTGGATGCGGTCCAGAGTAACCCAAGTCTTGTCCGAAGCCCTCCAGAACCCATTCTGCTCAACAAGCTGTCTCAGGAAAGTGATCGCTCGCTGCGTTCCATACCGATCAGGAGCCGGAAGGTTGATCTCGTCGCAGAAGATGACCAACCAGCGACCAATCTGATTAGGTGACATGACGACGCCATTCAGTGTCTTCCTATACTCGCAGTATTGCTCGAAAGTCTTGATCAACAGGTCAGGCGTGGTGGCACTCGAGAAGTTGAGACCGACAACTTCCATGTTCGGGAGTTTCCTGAGTGCAGCAAACAAGGTCATAGTCTTACCAGACCCAGGGGGACCGCACAGCAGCAATGGTTTATGCTCCGCAAGCCAGGAGTAAAGCACATCTTCATGGCGGACGGTGTCCACAGTCGGGATAACCACATCTGTTTGGGTGACGGAGTGGGTGTTGATCTCAATGGACGGCACCTGCGATTGCCAACTCACCCATTCTGCCTTGGGAAGGACAATGTCAAAATCGATCAGGGATGATTCGCCTGAGGGAGGCATATCAATTGTAGACAGAGCCGAGACAAACTGGCCGAACGCCTGGCGGTCCCCTAACGGGCAATCGCCGGTGAAAGACCAGATGAGCGCAAGGAGAAGCTTCTTGGAAATGTACGATTCGATCTGTTCCGAGTCAAGCGGGAAGTCCACATGCTGAACGTTGTACTCCAAGACATTTCGACAAGCCTTGTTCAGCAGACTGAACAAAGTGTTGAGGGCCCGAATGTCGGTGAACTGCATTATATGGCCATATTTCTTCGCTTCCGCGAGCGCTTTCAGGACAAGATCATCGGTCTGCAAGAACTGGTTGAGGATTGTCGAGAGCATTTCCTGTGTATCCTGAGTTCTGACGGCGGCTTGGCCAGCTGGGGCGCTGTCATCGTCCAGGTCCTCGAATGTCTTCGTCCTCAGGGAATCAACATAGTTGAAAATCATCATTGAAGGCGTAACCGTGTCCTCGTTGAACCAGACCATACCACAGCGACTGACGGTGGCCAGCGTAGCGTACTTGAGGCTTTCCACTTCAAACATCACACGAACATTCGGTGGCAGGTTCAGGCGCTCTCCGTTAGGAAGAGTTAGGAGCTTGTTGTCATCAAGGACACTGTTCAGATTTTCAACCCATTCGGGGTCGACATCGCCGTCGAAAACAATCCAATGCCGCTTCGTATCCTCTCCTCTGAGGTTATCCACAATCTTGCGCAATATGCCAGTGAACAAGCCATCCGTCCATTCTCTCGTGGTGCTATCCAGATTGCCATAGAGCGCCTCCTTGGACATGACCTTGGAGTCAATAATGTGGCAAACGCCTTCAACACCTTCAATCCGCTGCAAGGCTTGCAGGAGGATCTTCCATGCAGCAGATTTACCTGACCCAGACTTGCCGACCATCATGACACCGTGATGGATGGACAGAATTTGGTAAAGTTGCAGGGTCTTGGTAATCCACATGTCGCTGTCGACAAAGTGACGCTCCTTAGCAATGTCGCGAATGGCTCCAGTAAGCTTCTCGAAATTCGCAGGGACATATTCCACGCCTGGGAAATCCTGGCCCTGGATATCCAGCATCTTGCCAACATCGTCATGCACCAGTTTCGGCGCAATCGTCTCGCGAAGGCTCTGAACGATGATTTGAGGTTCGACAACTTCATCTGGGCCCAGATCGCCGTCGGAATTCGCGATACGGACACGCTTGAGGCCACCAGAGCTAACCAAAACGCTCTTGAGAGCACGCAGACCGAAGTCATAGTGGGACTGCTTCGACAGTTGGGAAGAGCAATGGTCGAAGAAAGGAACCGTCTGTGTCGACAATGGCTTCGCCTGTTTGAAGCCCTGCGAGAACAGCATGACTTCGGCAATAAGTTCCTTGTCTGGCTTGGACATCGCGACACTTCTAAAGAGTTTCTTCAGATTGTCAGGAAGGTTTGAGCGTCCAGCATAGCCAGGGTTCATGGTGATGAAAATCCCAGTACTGCGATTTACAGATAGCCGTCGTCCCACGAGATCGATCTGAGATTTTTCATCATCCTCCATGTTCTTCAGCCCAATTTGGATGTTTTGGATCTGCTGTGACACAGCGGACAAGATCCTCTCTTCCAGTCGGTTAAACTCATCAAAGCAACCCCATGCGCCAACCTGGCAAATACCAAGGAAGATTCGGCCCATAGCTTGGAAATCAAAAGTGTCATCACAGCAGAACACGAGCGTAAAACGGCCAAGTTGAAGACCCAGTGCTTTGACAGATTCTGTCTTTCCGGTGCCGGCAGGGCCATAAGGAGAGCCACCCAGCCGCTGGCACAACGCTTGGGTGAGTGTCAGGAAGCAGCGATCTGTAAGCGGAGTGCGGACGAGGCGCTCGGGAACTCCCAGATATTCAAATCCATAATTCAGTTTGGCATTGGCCATATGGACATACAAGCGCTCAAGGAAGTCCTCGTCGGGTTGGTACACGTAGCGCATTTGCAGCAGCCAAAGGTAGTGCGTTGGGGACGTGGCATTCAACTTCGAAAGCTTCGATATGACATCCCGCTGATGGACGAACTCCGTGATCATATGCTCGCATTTTTTCCGGCTGATTGCATCCAGATCACCAAGCACAGTGGCGGCGAGAAGTTCGAGCAGTCTGACTTGCCCATCCAATAATTCAGGTAGGTTGGTACCACCATCCTCGAGACACTTCTGCACAGCACTCGTCCAAACAACTTGGCTGGCAAGAACGACAACCTGGGCAGGATAACTGGCCAGAAAATCATTGAAGGCCGTTCGGTCAGCCTCCGCAGCGCTATAAAGAGGCTCAAATTGCTCGACTGCCTCGGAAAGGAGTTCAGCGATGGTTAATTTCATGCTGTTTTCGAGAGCACTGAGCCAGTCATTAATCCTGGGAGTCTTGACAAGGTTGACCTCTCTCTTCAATCGAACCTCCTCGCCCTCTTTGGACGTGAACCCGACAATATTATTATCGTCATCCATGAGAAGCCCAGACAACCCGGCAAACATCTTCTTGAAATGCTTGGAGACGCGGAAAATGTCATTGCTGTTGCCGATAATCTCAAGCAAGTCCTCGTCACCAACGAAATAGAAGCGAGGGAAGGAGATACGCTCTCGCTCTAGGTACTCGCCCAGCGCCTTCTGGATCTTGTTCAGTAGTTCGGCCAATCGCTCCAAGGACTTTTGGATTCCGTTGATTGCAAGCACGTCCAGGATAAAAGGAGATTTGTAGACTTTCTTCATCACCGCAAAGAATTCCGAATTGATATTTTGGAAGCGGCTTGACTCCAGCGGCAGAAGGTGTTTGATATCGACATTTCCAGTGAAAACGCCTTCAAGATAAACCCATTGCCTTTGGACGTCGATCCACACATCGAAGAGGACGTGGACACGGTTAAGTTTATCTTCCCAAGAAGAAGCCTCCTCTTCGAACTCTTTGAAGTACGGAGAATGCCTCATGGCTTGTAGAGAGTTCAGGTTCTCGCTGCATTTGGCAAACAAATCATCAAACCCGCGGATAAGACGACACTTGTTCTGGTAGTTGACAAGATCCAGCGAGTAGTTTTGCCATGTTTCCCGCACGGATTTCAAGAACTCTTCCAGGGCCATCTCACCCTGAGCTTGGGCAATAATGTCGCGGATGATGGTTTCGCTTGTCGCAAGCTGCAGATCCCATACATCGCCCAGGGTAAGAGAAACGAACGAGAACCTCTTCCCTGGTTTCAGAGCCTTGTAAATCTTCTGCCAATGCCTCTCTTTGACAGCCTCAGACTTCATATCCGAAAGCAACGGGTTGACCTTCAATAGCTGCCGAAGGACATTTTGGATATGTTCAAAGGCAGCATACTGGCGCATCCGACTGGGCATTTCCTTTGTCATCTTGATCAAGCCGTCCAGGGACTGGCGAAGTTTCCGTGGTTGCACGCTGGTCCAGAGCATATCTTTCAATTCGTTAAGGCTCTTCCAGATGGTAGACAGAGCCGCCCAGACCGACATGAAGTCCTGAACTTCCTCCAAGATCGCCGGAAGCGACGATTCGGCGCTTGCTGGTAGATCAAGAGCCTCCTTTGCCTTCGACACCATTTCAAATTCGGACTGCAAAGATTCGAGGCGCGATTGGAAGGAGCTCAATGTATGGGATGCCTCATCCGGCGGAATGGAACCAGAAACTGGCTTCTCGTCATTCCATTGGGTAATCGCTTCGCCAATCTTCTCCTGGATGACCTTATCCTCCGCTGAGATCTTAGCACGCAAGCCCTCAGTTTGGTCCTGAACTATCTTGCTCTTTCGTGCCATCAATTCATTCAAGGCTGCCCATTCACCGTCGACATTCTCTACATGGAGCCAGTCGCTAGGGAACTGGTAACGCTGACGCGAAAGCGTTGCCTGGCCCTGTCGGAACAGGTCGACAATTGGCTCCCACACCTTGGCTTTCCGCTTGCACTGCTGAACGATCGTGATAAAGGAAACAGCGTGCGCGGTGGAAGAAGCCTCGAGAGTTTGCCCTTCCAAGTCCCTTCGCGCAGTCGCAATGTCTGTGTGAACCTCCCTCATGCGGCCGCCAAGTTTCGATCCGAATTTCAAGAGGATCTCATGCTGCCACTGGTCATACTTCGCATTGACCCTAGTCTGGACCTGCTCATAATCGATCTTAACATTACCAAAAGATCGACTGACTTCCGAGGTATCGAAGGTAGCTCGGCTCTTGCGGATTTCTTGGAGCAACTGAAGCCATTGGGACAAGTCATCGCCGAGGATGTCATAGACTTGTTCCGATTGCAAATCCCAGAGAGACTGGAACTGCAACCACTTATCAACGTAATCGGAAACCTCACTCAACCTGCCTTCCACTGTATTATAGACCTGATTGAGTTCATCAGTACAATGCTGTGGGAGATCCGCAAAGCAGGTCTCCGACGCCTGGGTTTTCTGCACGTCGAGTGTAATCTGATATCGAGACGACTTGATTTTGTCGAGATTACAGATAACACCGAGCCAACCGTCGAATTGCGAGAACCAGCTTGCACGGGCGAATTGCAGAGGCGGGTCGACATGGAGAACTTGATTGCGCATCGATATCTCATGGACCAGCTCAGGGAAATCAATGTTGTAAGTGACAGTTTCCACTTCGCTTGTCACAGGATTAATTGCTTGGGTTGACGTTTGTGTGTTGTCCTGCTCATTCTTCGTTCCTTGGAACGCATTGATCCACTCCCGAATGGCGCGATGTAACCGATCGCGGAGTATTGACTCGATCTTCTGGTTCAGATTGGAGACCCAGGGCTCAAGGTTGACATAGTTCTCCAGGTTCAATTTATCGACAGCGATCTGAATGGTGTCCAGACGCTGTTTGAATATTGCGGCGTCATACGGGCACATTTTGAGCTCATGGATGGCTTTCTGGATGCTCTCATTGATCGAAGATAAAACGGCGGTCTTGGTTTGAAGAACCGATGCTGACCCTGCGAATTCCCGGATAAATTGAACATGCTTGCTTTCGTTCCGGCTGGGAATTGCAGAATCAATAGCACCATTTGCTAACGCCGACTGCTTGACATGAAGCTCGTATGAGTGGACGAACGATTCCCATCGAAGCGGAATGCCCTTCGCGATCATGCCCTGTGCATCATTCAGGTATCCATTCAGCAGCATCGCCACTTCAGTCATCGATGAAATAGATCGATTCGTCTGCAGCAGTGTTCGGACGCTTTCCATCAAACTGATGGCGTACGGGTACACACGCTTGGCTTCTTTGGAGATATTGCTGACCGCATGGGGGACCTGGAAATTGAGCCAAATAAGATTTCGCACCTCCTTGAAAAGGGCGATAATCTGAGCATCGAAGTTGACGGCGAGCTCGAGTGTATTGCCTGCAGCACGGTTGCGAACGACATTAAACAGTCGGCCAGAGATTGTAATATGCCGCCGATGAACATCATGAAGCCAGGATTCGAATACAGGTCGAGTGTCGAGTTTATTGCGGAACAGATTGCTCTCGGCTTCGAGCTTCTGTCCCTCTGAATGCAAGTTCCAATCCTCACCAAGAACGTCCACGACCTTTCGCATATACCCGTCCAGCTGTCGCTCGATTTGACGGGCCCAGACGATCGCACCGGAGACAGGAGGGAGATCCCGCAATTGGGCCATCGCATGGGCCTCCGAGTGTCCATACTGCTGCTTGAACCGCTCATGTAAAGAGGAAATGTCGTGTTTCACATTTTCGATAAGCTGCGTCTGGTACTCGCCAATTGCACCTCGGATTTTCGGTCGGACAAGGAGCGCATTGAACTTCGAAAAGACCCGGAACATTTCATTTGCGTTCTTCGCTGTAGCCAGGCGGTCGCGGAGGCGAGCAATAATGGAATTCTCGACACGTGAGGTACGTTCGTTGTACGTGATTTCTTCCTGGATCCAGTTCTGGGTACCCTCTGGAGAAACGTCAAGCACATCCACATTCTTCAGGGCGCTATAGGCTTGGGCGACCTCCTCCACAGCATCTACATCCCCTATCTCTTCGACAATCACAGCGCCATCAGAACCGGCCCCAGCACTGTCACCAGACGTCGAGCCCTTGGGACCAAGAACGTTGACAATCGTTCTTTGAAGCTGCTCGTGGTTGACCCTGAAAGTGTTGATATATTTCAATCGTTCCTGAGTCTTTTCGTGCCGCGCAACAATCTTAATCGGAATGAACTTCTCATTGCGACGCCTTGTCGTCTCACGAGCAATGTTGGTGAACTCTTTCAGGTTCTCATCCCACGTTCGCCAAATCGCTCCGGCGGTTTTCATCAAAGAACGGAATTCCCGGTAATCCAAATGCAAGATGGTTCGGCCGTGAAGTAGATTATGAATCTGAGAGTCAAGGTCGCCGGAGATAGCTTCAACAAGGGCAAGGGCGCGCTTGATGGGATAAGGGCAGATCTTCAGTTTCTTGTTAAGGTGGCCGAAGATCAAGCCGAGAGATTCCTGAATCTTCTGCAGCGTCGTGGCCGATAGGAGCTCGTCCAACGGGAAATCCCGCATAAGCTGATTGTATTTCTGGACCAAGTCCGTAGCCTCCCGTAAGCCAGTATCAGCCACAAAACTGAGGGTCGCTTGATAGCGCTTCGCATGGCGGAGGATGTCCATCGTCAATTGAACACCTTCGCGACGCAGCTGGCTCTCGATACCCTCTAGCGCGGTCTCCATCGAAAGCCAGAAATTAATCTCCTGGGCCGCCGAGCCACTATCAGCGTCACGAGACATTTTCGTGATATTCTGGATGGATCGAATCCAGGCATTCACCGTGTTCTGGATGCTATTGATGAAAGCACTGCTTTCCAGCACAGACGGTTGGATCAACTCCACAGAAGGTTTGACACCCCGCATCTTTGCCTCATCCAACGCGGCCTGGACAACCTCATGAAGCGGCAGGTTCAGCGCAGGGATCTCGACGTTCTGCTGGAGGTGCTGGAGTCCAAGCTCCAATTCGGCAAACTTCTTCTTCGTCCCAGGAACACCCGTCTTCGCTTCTGTATCCGTCCTTGGTTTGGAGACGCCGGGAACCTCCTGGTTGCGGGTGTAGGCTTCGAAGCAAGGGCTTAACCCATGGTGCACCAACAAGTGTAAGATCTCATACGGCGACATCGAGCCCCCTTGCTGGGATTGGGCATTGCTGAGAGAGCCCAGGCCCGGAAGGTTCATGACCTGGATCTGTGCCGGTATGGGAAGAGAAGGGTCGATGGGAACGGGGCGTTTGATGAAGGCTAACGTCGCAACCGTGGTGGAAGAGGACGAGATCTCGGAGGAGAGGTTATACACATATTGGATTGACGATGCTACAACCATCTTGTCAGTGTATATCAGTCATACCATCTCAAACGATACACACCTTGGCCATCATCTGCTGCATCTGATTCTTCCGAAGCCACAAGATCCTTCTGCACATACAGAGCGGTCTGCGGTTCGATAGCAAACCGTGTACATCGCTGCAGCGTGTCGCTGTACTTGGCCTCCGACAGCAAGCTCCCGGCGTCTTCCAGCTCGGTTTTCGGAGCACCCAGAGTCACCTGGAGCACTTCAGTCAGGTACTGCACCACGGCGCCGGAATCCAGCGATGCCTGGCTTGGTGCGGAAACACCATTCGGCATCGCTGCAGATGCGACCTCCATTCTTCAGCTTAATCAAAACCGGCTCGCGACAATCATAGAAGCGGGTAGGGAGGCGGTAATAGCGGGTTCGAGGCGGGACGGTAGTTTGTTGACAGCAAAACGCGCCGCTCGTGGAGCTCGTGAGGTGGTAAGATCGGCTGGGATAAGAGGACTACGGCAGTGGTGATGCTGAGACGAGAAGAGCAAGAGAAAAAACAACGAGAGGTAGATCAAGGGCTCATGGTCAGGTGTCAGGTGTGTTGGCTCCTTTAAAGGGACGCGGCCGACGTGTTTTTGGTCCGCCTTCAGGAGATGGCGCTAGGTCCGATGCGGCTTAGCTCCCCATGTGACACCGTGGCGCCAGCGCCGTGCCTGATCCGTTCCTTTCCACTCCGTTCCAGTCGATACTTCTACTCTCTGTAAACAGGCCCCCTGTACCCGGTATAATCGCAAAAAGCCTCTTGTATTCCCAGTCTTAGGCTATCACTGCAGAACAACAGAACCGCAGAACCTGCTCCCCATGAAAAAATATAAAAAAATTGACGCCGCTCCTCACCGCCATCACAGTCTTGCAACGTCGGGTCGCGGCTGCTAAACTGCGGTGTCAAAGACCATGTCTTGCGCCTTTTTTATTTTTATCCCGGCAGTCGCAGCCGTATTTCTCGATTTGGAGTCAAGGTATACTCCATCACACAATTCTGGCCGTAACCCGTGACTGGACGGAATACTCAGTAAGCTCCCAGCCCAGGGAGCGGGGATCGTTCGGGGTACTTAGTAACCAGGCGAAAAAGCGACAAACATGCTCAGATGTGACTCGCAGGCGAAACGTACTTGCTTGGGGCTGGAGAAGAAGGGGTACTTTCTGTTGCCCACTGCTGCTCATTTAGTGAGAACGCAGTCCACTGGCATGGCATCAAGCCGCAAGCTGCAGGTGGCTTCGTTTGTAGGATCCTCGCCCAGTGAGGATTTGACCTTGTTCAGTGCAGTATCTGGAGCAGTTAGCTATACGAAATAGCCGAGAAGACGAGGTAAAAGACAGAAGGAAGTCATGGAGAATAGCGAAGGACTACTAACCGAGACATTCTGGAACCTGAATATGGTCCTCGTCGGCCAGAGTAAAGACATCGGTTTGTTTGACATGGAGAGTAGCTTTTCTGCCTCCTTTTGACTAGGAAGCATGCTGCACTGCCCGGCGGAGCAGGCATTGGCCATCTATCAGCGATTAGCATGATCCATCCATATTCTGTCATTCTGTGAGGAACAGATTTTTTACCTGTACCGGACACCGAAGACGATTCTCGTAGATATAACCACAGCCGCAGGATGGCAGCAGCGAAGCACAGCGTCATCCCAATACAGGGGCAAAGAAAAGACACCGTATGCCGGAGGAAGTCAGTCGACCGAACACAGCGCCAGATAAGTCAACGCCAGATGCGGAAGACGAAGTAAGAACAGCCGGGATAGAGCCGACATAAGTAACATATGACCTTTTGTAGGCGACGGTTTGCAGAAATAGAACAAGACTATTATATTTCCAAATCAGCGGCATACTGCATGCTTTTCCGCGTGCCCCTGATCAGCAGAGGCAGACGTAGAGCTAATCGGCCGAAGATAAGACAGCCCCTGATGGGAGCAGGAGAATCAGCCGACAAAATAGAAAGCAGAACCGGGATAGAGGACTGCAGACAGAGCCTTTGCTGCCTGACGAATGAACGAAAAAGAAAAAGAATAGAACAAGAATATCCGTGTTTCTGACCGCTGCTTCTTCGCTCCTTCCCTGGGAGAAGTGCATGGCTTCGAAGCCTCTGTTTGTAGGCTGAAGCTGTCAACCGGGCTTAACGGCGTGATTTAAGGTCTTCCAGGTTGACACCTAGCTAAATCTACTGGAATCTTCAAGGGAATATAGTATAACCAGGGTAGATAAATTGCGGATGGAGAGAGCTGGGATCTGCTATATGGCAGGCTATATGGAGGATGAGGCACGTAGGAAGAACTAACACAACCGGCGCACAGAGAAAAGATTGGAATCAAAGGAAGAATCTACAGCAGTCTATGGAATATTCAATGACGATAGTGAATGCTAGCATCAGTCACTACCATGCGAGGCCTCTTAAGCCCTACCCCTAACGTAGTCGGCGGCTGTATACACGACTTCCACGCCGGACTTTCCCCAACGTAGTAACATGCGTTGGCCATCCATTTGTAGCTCTATACCTGTACACTGTCTACTATAAATCGGAGAATCAGATAACCATATACACCGTCTACACCCCGCCACCCCCCGCCCTCGCCCCGGTCCCTTCTAGCGTGTTCCATGCCCACTGGTAAGATCCCAAAAACACGGCTCCCCCAGCTCCAATCCAGGCAACCCGGGGCCCAATACCCCTCCAAAACGCCGCCTGCCCTTCACTCGCAATCTCGCGGACGACATCTGGAATCCGGACCTTCGTCCCCGTGAGCTCATCCCCCCGTCGCGCAAGCATAACCCTCGTCTTCACTACATCAAACGGAGTGGTCAACCCGGCGGCGACGGAGCCCGCGATGCTGCCGAACGCCGCGCTCGTCGATGCAGGAACCTGCTCCAGCCCGGCGCGGCGTGAGTAGGTATCTTTCATAGTCTCCCACATGGTGAACTGGAGGACGGTGAATGGGATTTCGCGGGCTATTGTGATACCCGCGCCGCGGTAGAGTTCGCGGAGGACTTGGAAGTAGCCTCTGTTGCTTTTCGCAGCTGCAGCTGCAGATAATGATGTTGAGGTTCCTGGCCGAGGCTCCGGATGTCGGTGTCGTAGGGCCAGGATATCTTTCAGCGCAAGCAAACTCGACCCCCCAAACAAACCCGCCTGAGCTCGTTGCTTGACAACCTCTGTCGGAACGCGGACAGCGCAAGCGGCGATTTCGCCGAGCGACGAGGCGACGGAGTGTGTGACCAGAACTCGGGACCTAGAACTCGCCTCCGGCTGGGAGGAGAGAAAAGAGCGGTTGACGCCGTCATAGACGATGAAGAAGGTCGCGGCGCCTGGGGCGGCGCCGAGTATGACCGAGGGCAGGCCGGCGTAGATGCCGCGGACGGTTCGGCGGAGGGAGAGGCTGCCTGTTGTGGTCGCTGAGGACGGGCCATGGGAACGCGCTTTCTGGAGACGCGTTTTGATCGTGTCGAGCGGGTACAGCGAGCAGTCGACGGTGAGGCCGGCGACTGCGCCGGACTGCGGGCAGGTTCAGCATTGGGTATGGGTGGACTGGGGGCGCGGGCTGCGTACCAGTAGAGATCTAGTCCACAAGGAAGAGACCAGGGGCTCTTCCCTGGGCTGTGTGGGCATTGTGGTGGTGCTGGACAGAGTCTATCGAGCAGGCATTCTGGAGACGGAGGTGGTTGAGGAAGTCGAGAGAGTCGGCGGAAAAGAAGTGAAGCTCCGAGGATCAGCAGGTCTAAACTCCGCAATCTCCGGCAATCGTCGGGGAACTCTAGTACATACAGAATACAGCCAGGACGTGCAGATAACAGCGGGGAGTAAATATATTATTTTCGTGGCAGTTTACACATACCGCCGCTCTCTTAGAGCTAATTTATTTACTTTACTTACTGCTTTTCTTTCCTTTGCTACTATCAGCTATCCGGCATGTTGCGGTGTTCTCTGGGCGATGAACAGAGATCTCGCAGTACATGGAGCCAGGTAGACATCGTTCTAAGTTTGTAATTTATCTCCAGACATATCTTCCCCGATATAGTCTCGGTCCAAATTGTCCACAGTCTATCTCCGTTGCAACTACTAGTTAGAGCGCCTCGCGCATTGTCATGATAAGATGAACAAGATTAAATGTTTATACAAATGTCTTCATTGCGGAGGCCCAAGTGATATAAAATTCTCGGAGCATAGAGCGAATGCGAAACGTAATGTGATTTGGACAAAGTAGCCGTAGTTGGGATGTCTTCGAATGCGGTCCTGGAAGGCGCAGCTACATCCGACGCCTGCACTGTAATCTCCTTGTGGCCGTCAAAACCGAAATCTGTCATCCCAGAGACCGCCCGGTGTTGGTACAAGTCACATTGCCATCTGGTTTGGGCGCCAGCAGCTTGGTTGGACACGGGAGGCCCTTTCGATCTCCAGAGAGAACAAGCGAGAGGCTAGCTCAAAATGTCGTCCAAGCTCTCGTTGACCGAGAAGACGATGAGTTCAGCCTCTATTCAATGTATTCCCAGAACCCTTCGGATTCGCCTCAGTGAATTCATCCCACGCCCGTGCCTTCATTGTCTCCTCATCGGCCTTGTCCATGTCATCCTCATCGACAACCTCTTGTGTGGCCGATTGGTCTCCGCCTTCGATGAAATTGCCCCTTCTCTTCTCCTCCTCCAGATAGTCATCAATTGTCATGGTCGGCAAATTGTGGCTCGGTTTGAAAACACCCTGTTGCAGCTGCGTGCGACGGTCGAGGAGCGTGAATGGTTGCAGCGGCTTGCCCTCCTTGCTCAAAACTGACCCGTGTCTTCCACCTTGGAGAATCTGAGAGAGGGGAGGATCTAAGCGGTCCGAATAACCCGTCTGATCCGTATCAGCCCGCCTGCGGGGATCATCTTCCTGGGGCTGGTCTGGATTTGGTGGCGCATCGCGGATAGTCGAGAGCATGGAGAGCTCTTGGGAGAGCAAATCTAGCGACTGGAATGACTGATGGGTATAGAGGTTCAATTCTGCCAAGTATAGTTTCCGTATATCCTCGTCATCGCTTTGGAGTCGGTTGCGGTTCCGAGAAAGGTACTGAGAAGGTGTAAGTATCAGATTTAGCCCTCATAGTGGTCCAATCAAACCTCGAGTCTTTGTTTAAGCTCTTTTTCCTCTTTTAGTCGGTTGACTTTCACCTCTCTTCGAGTGCCCGCGTCGTTGGACGGTGTTAGGGAAAACGCGGATGGATTCGCGGCGCATCGCTCGTACAGCGTTCGATCGCTATCGGACAGCAAGTTGTAATCATCTAAACGTGCAAGAAATTTCTCATACTGTTCGAAGGCGCGCCGGAGGATGGCCTCGCGGTCTGCGGTGTAGGATCTCTGTAGTAGGTCGGCGAGCAAGTAATCCACAGTCAGATACCTGGTTAAATCAGTCGAGCTTGAATATCAACGGCATAGTGCAAGACATACTGTAGATCCGCCGTGGCAATGTCCTCCAGCGATTCGTTAGAGCTGAACAACGACAGCAAGCTGACGAGTCGTTGACACTCCGCAAAGTTGGCTATTGTCGAATCGACATCGCTGCGGTAGCGGTCTGTGGTAGTATCGGGACGCGATCCCAGCGAGGTATTCTCGGCCTTTGCCGCGTCAAAAAGAGAACGGAGGTTCTGCGGTTCCTCCATGACAGAGAATGGATGAAAGGGCTGAGGGGCAGAGAGGAGAGAGGAGAGACGAAGAGGAAGAGAGGTCAGGCTGATAAGGAACAGCCCCACAGCTTATCAGCTCTGCCAGAAATCGGCCATGCAAACGACGTGTTTAAATGGGAGGTGGCTCGCTGTAGATATTTTGGGTATAGAGCTGATTCGGTGTATTTCTTTTTATTTTAATGGACTCTAATATGCATAAAAGATGTCTATTTTTCTAAAAGGCATAGGGCCCATTCATATAGCAGCCATTACTAGCGTTAGGGCTTGTTTACGCTACTACAGTAAGTAGTAGGTAGTACTCTACTGCTATTCTTCTTCGCTACAGCCCCCTCCCTGACAAACACTCCAAGGCCTGTTTGGTCCTCCGTTTTCCTGTTCTCCCCCGCACTCTCTTCCTCTCTGTGTCTTCCTCGCCGTCCCGCTACCTCTTCC
>RAQS01000015.1:0-99054 GCA_003698115.1 Aspergillus sp. HF37
GTTGAGGGGGCTGAGGGGGTTGATGGGGGAGGATGAAGAGGGAGAGAGGAGGACAGAGAGAGAAACCCCTCCACGGCACTGGGCCGCAGGGCTGAGGATCCGCGGTTATGCACTGCACTATTTATGCCTGTGAACTCTCCATCTCTCTCTCTCTCTCCTTCTGTCTTCCTCTCTGTCTTCATCTCTCCCTCTCCTTCTCCCTCTCCCTCTCCCTCTCACCACCATGAGAAACCCCTACCGCAACAATGTCGACTTCGCCGCCCTCGCTCTGCGCTCACCCGACTTCGCCAGCTGCCTCACCTCCTCCGGCCAGCCCGATTTCTCCGATCCAAACTCCATCAGGTGCGGATGGATGAAGGTCGGCCCGTTGAACCATGGCTGACCCTGCAGGCAACTGACGAAGACGCTTCTGCGGCTCGACTTCAGCCTGGCGGTGGATCCTCCTCGCGACCGCCTGTGTCCGCCAGTACGTGTACAAGCATGCATCCAGGAGTGATGACGCACTGACTGGGCCAGGTCCCCAATAGGTGAGATGACCCGCAACCAGCGGCCAATGCCAGCCCTAACAGCCCAGGCTGAACTACGTCCTCTGGCTCCAAGATCTGCTCGACTCCACCAGCGCGGACTACCGCGACGACTACGATCCCGACAGGGACGTGGCCGGGCTCGACATGTATGTGACTCTGCAAGCAAGCCTAGCCTAGCTAACCGGCGTAGAGGAACCGGCTGCTGCTGCATATATCCTCTGTTGGGCTGTGCGTCGCGCCCGCGATGGGAGTTCGTCGCAACCGGTGCGTGCTGTCCCATGATGTAGTCCGCGCTACCTAACGTAGCAGACATCGACGAGGAAAATGTCCAGCACTCGCAGAAAACGGCCGCCGAAAATAAGCTGGAGTCGCGGATAAAAGTCCTGAAAACTGATCCTGCGGACGAACTGATCCCGCTGCATTCGCTGGACACCAAGACGTACGTTCTCTCAGGCTACCATTGATTCCAACTGACGGCGTAGCCTCGACTTCACCATGTGCAATCCCCCCTTCTACGCCTCCCGCGACGAGATGCTGTCCTCGGCCGAGGCAAAAGAGAAGCCACCATCCTCCGTATGCCGCCTCCCCATACATCGACCAGACTAACAATTCAGGCATGCACCGGCGCCGAGACCGAAATGGTCACCGCCGGCGGCGAAGTAACCTTTGTGTCCCGCATGCTCGAGGAGAGTCTCCGTCTCCGCGACCAGGTGACGTGGTACACTACGATGCTGGGCAAACTGAGCAGCGTGTCTATGATCGTCGAGAAGCTGATGCTCGAGCACGGCAACCACAACTACGCCGTGACGGAGTTCGTACAGGGGGCCAAGACGAAGCGATGGGCTGTCGCCTGGTCGTGGACTGATTTGCGTCCTGCAATGGTATTTCCCCAAGACCGACTATATCCCCTGCTAATCCTCCTAGCACGTTGCTCGGGGCATCACCGGCTTCCCGAAACATCTCCTTCCGTTTCCATCGGAATACACCTTTGACATTGCAGACAGCTCGCTCGACGAACTGAGCGACAGGCTCGACACGGAAATCTCCGCTCTCGCTGTCCAGTGGAACTGGCGCAAGAATCTCTGCGCCGGAGTCGGCTTTGCGATGGAGAACGTCTGGTCTCGCCAGGCCCGCCGGAAGATGAAAACCGGCGCTGCCCAGGCAGAGATTGACGAGCACAAAGCCGCGCTGGGGTTCAAGGTGCGGCTGACACAGGGCGGAATCGACCCCCGGGTACATGTGGTGATTCGGTGGCTCAAGGGGACGGATTCGGTGCTGTACGAGAGTTTCTGTGGAATGTTGAAGCGGAAGCTCGAGGGGAGGTAATAGAGCCTTAAAAAATAAATCTAGGTATCTACAGATCAAGTCCCAATCTCTCTCTGCAACTCCTTCAACCTCATCCACCCGTCCGAATCCTCCCAAAACTCCTTCCCCTTGCCCAGGATCCCGCGCACCGCACTGCGAGCCTTAAACCTCCAGTCCTTCGCCACAAGCTCCGCATCGTCGTCAACACCCTCGTGACCCTCACGATCCATCGGCCCGATCTTCGCATACCCATCGCGCACCAGCTTCTCCGTCGCCCGCACAACCTCCATCCACTTCTTTTCATCGCCCATCTGAAACGCGCCCTGCGTCGACGCCGCCACCGCCGCGCGCCACGCCTTCTCGTGAGCCTCAAACGCCTTGGTCGGCTGTTCGCGGAAGAGCTCCACGCGCGCGACCACGAGCCAAAGGGGCGCCGAGTGGGTGATGAGGGGGACGACGGCGTCGTCGACAAGAGACAAAATCTGGCCGGGGAGGGTGCCGGAGCGGAGGACGGGAGTCCCGGAGTCGTCAGGGGCGAAGAGGAGGTCGTTGTATTCGTAGCCGGAAACGAGGTG
Source organism: Aspergillus sp. HF37 (assembly GCA_003698115.1). Taxonomy (NCBI): domain Eukaryota; kingdom Fungi; phylum Ascomycota; class Eurotiomycetes; order Eurotiales; family Aspergillaceae; genus Aspergillus; species Aspergillus sp. HF37. The sequence continues at coordinate 2,408 of RAQS01000015.1, forward strand.
GTCAACGAGCAGGCCCAGGATGGGGTGGTCGACAGCCTTCTCGCCCTTTTTCGGGCCGAGGAGGTCGATCAGCCGCCGTTGGGCGTGGATCGCGTCGCGGAAGGGGGTAAACGGCGGTGGGATGGACGCGGCTACCGTGAGGACGTTGTCCCAGATGCGGGCGTCGGTGTGTTTGAGGTGCGCGGCGCGGTGGAGTGCTGCGAGGGCTTCGCGTTTGCGTTTGTACGGGTCCTGCGGCTGGTCCTGTGGTTGGTCTTGCGACTGGGTGTTGGACGAGGTGGCGATGGGGATGGGCTTGGATGGCGGGGCGCGCAGCATTGCCGCGGCGAGATTGCTCCAGGCTTCGGCGTCGGCGTCCTCCAGTTGCACGGTGCGGGTGAACGAGTCGATGGCGTCGTCGAATTTCTGGAGCTCAAGCTGCACGCAGCCGAGGGCGAACCAGGCCCCGTGGTTGAGGCGGTTGATGTGCAGGCTCTTGCGGTAGGAGTCCTCGGCCTTGTCCAGGGCCGGGGGCTTCATTGTGAGATAGCAGCGGGCGAGGGAGCGTTGGGCGCGGGCATATCGCTTGTTGGAGACCTCCCATGCCCGCTCGTACATTGCCGGGTCTGTGTCGATGTCGCCCAGGATGCAGAACAGCCGAGGGGCGTCTGCCGGGAGAGGCGACAGCTCTGGGCCGTCAAACTTTTTGTCCTCGTCGTTTGCGTCCTTGTTTGTTGGTTCGTAGAGCTGTCCGCGGATGATGTGTTTGGCCTTCTCCTCCTGCTCGGTGGCACCGTAGCAAAGCGCCGTTTCGGCCCACATTTGCAGACGTTCGTAGATCTCGAGGGCTGTCCGCAGTCCTCCCAGGTTCACCCATCGAGAAGCGAGTTCGGCCTCCAGATCCCATCGTGACGAGAAGCTCAAGAGCCAGATGAACTCGAGTCGCTCGGCAGCTGAGGCGGACTCGGATTTCTCCGGTCTTGGAAGGAAGGTTGACGGTGCTTCCACCGAGCCGGAGCCCGTGTCAACAGCCGCAGTATCGGCGATGACCTGGTCAACAAGCGCCTGCATCTGCAGCACGCTCCTTTCCACTGTGCGAGCACGATATCCTTCAATCCGGCTTCGAAGCAGCAGTGCCTCCGTGTAGATCTGCCAGTTCGAGCTGCCGCCCTCCAGAACGCGGGCTGCGTACGGATGAGTTTCTTCCCGTGTCAATCCATTTTCAGGGGCCGTGTTTGTGATTGCCGATGCAAACGCTAAGAGAATTGCCGAGTCGACAGGGTCGAGAACGGGCTGGCTGCCAGCGTCAAGCGACGCCAGCGCAGGCGACAGATTAGACTCCTCCACCGTAACCGACTTCTGATTCTCGTCATCCTTGAAAGATATCGACTCGAGGAGGGTATCATCATTGAGATCCAGATTCTTAGGTTCCGACGGCTGTTCGTCCGGTTTCGAAGCGGTCTCCTTGGTCGAATCATTGCCCGCGCTCTTGGCCAGAATCACCAACTGGCTGATATCACGGTCCTGGAACTTGGTCCTCTTGCCGAGCCTTCCCGTCAGAGCAAACTCGAAATTCCTCACCCTGGAAGCCTCCTCGAGATCTGACCTGGCTTTGGCATCGAAACCATGATGGGTATTTATCTCTGCCCTTTCGAGGAGGAATCTTCCCTTCTCGCTGGCGGACTTGCCGCTTAGTAGGCACTTCGCAAGCTCATCCAGGTCATTATATATCGCGTCCTGCAGTGTCCCCGTAAACTCGGACAGCATCTTCTGGTGGAGGAAATTAACGCGCATTCTCGCTGTCCTCGCGACCAGGGGACCGTTCTCCAGGAGGACATCAGCGTCAACCAGGAGAGCCTTGGCGACGGCGAACAGCTCCACATTGGGAGTCAACTTGTACGCCGCCTCTCCGTCGACCGAGAGTTCACGGACAATCTGAGCCCGGACGGCTCTGAGGACAGCTTTATCAGAGCGCAGGGCCGACGGTAGCACCACCTCCGCCGGATCGAAAGCCAGCGGCGGACCTGTCACATTTGACTGTAGGAAGCCGAAAAGGCCCGCAAGACCGATATGTAGTAGCTGAGAGCGTTGCTTCGGCGTCAGGTCGCTTGCGACAGACCTGGCCTGTTCAGCCACGAAAGCCGTGTAGGATATCTCGCCCGTGGAGACACGACTGACATCTGAGCTGTGTCCGAAGACGGTTTTTGCAAAGGGGAGCTGCAGAATTCGCACGACGTGCTCATCGGCCAGACGAATAGGGTCATATTGCTCGTTGAGAGACGATGACTCGTACAGAGCATCCAACGATGCAGGATACCCCGATTCGGCCATTTTGGCGTAGGAGCTGGAAGCTCAGACGGAAGTGGGAGCCTTACTATCTGCGCAGTCAGGCAGTATACACAGGAACATATCCAGGCGTCGGAGAAGTACAAAAAGCAGATATACAGAAAAAGAGAAGTTGAGCCCCGCTGATAGAGATAAAAATTCGAGTGGGAGGCGGTGCGTGGAGCTACGTTGTGCCCGCCAGCTTATGCATGTATATCTTACTTATTGCCACGCTATGCATCCGTATAACCCTGCTGTTGACCTCAGTCTAAGTAGGTAGTATCTACTACTCCGGAATACATGCTAATCAACATGGGCATGCTTCTGCAGAATCTCGTTCAATCCCCTCCGCTGCGCACACTCGTCAAAATGGAAACTCCGCGCCAGAGCCTCCAGTTCGCGCTCATCCATCCCGTTGAACAGCCCCGCAAACTCATCCTCAAACGAAGCCGCCAGGAACGTGTGGAAGACCGTGCGGAGAAGGTGTCGCTCTGTATTCCACGTCGTCGGATATGTCGCCTTAGCTGTCGGGCTGACCTGGTCGATCCACTCTACTAGCGGCTTCAGGGCCGCCTCCGGGCCCGGGGAAGGCCTCCTGCCCCAGGCATCGAGCCAGAACTGGTTCTTCTTCTCCAGGAACGGCTGGATGGTGGTGTTCCACTTGCTGTTGGGCTTGGTGTGAATCATGCCCTGCAGCCCAATGTCCTTGTATAGCCAGATGTGCCAGTGGATCTGGTACTTGTCGTAGATGCGCAGCTGCTCGCCGAGGAGGTTGTATCGGTCTTCGTTAATGGCGTCGGCGTCGGCGTCCAGACGAGGGTCCGCGTAGACGGGTCCGAATTCACCGTTCCAGATAGCAGTGCCGTGTTGGCGCATGAATTCTGCTTTTCGGAGGAATGAGCGTTCCAGTTGGTCTTTCTGCTCGGTGGTTCCTTTGTATCGCTTTCCGGTAGGGAATCCCATGGCCTGTCTGGTTAGAGATGATATTTAATAACCAAAGGAAACTTACCGAATAATCGTGCATGGAGTAGACAGAGTTCGGGAGAACCTTGTCAAATCCCTTCCACTCCGCGGCGAACGTGTTCCCATCCAGCCACAGGATATGGTCAGCGTCGATTGCTCGGATGGCCTTCTCAATTCTCTCGTAGAATGCTGGCAGCCGAACATGCCCCGGGTCGCAAGGCTCATTCAGAGGGTTGTATCCCGCAACCCAGGGGTTGCCCCTATACCTCGCGGCAATCTGCTCCCAGAGCCACACGGTTCTGTCCTGATGGTCCTTGTAATCCCAAAACGCAGCGTAGTTGGACGTATTGTCCGCGTGCCAGTCCTGATTCTGGCCTCCCGGAACCGTGTGCATGTCGATAATCGTGTAGACGTTGTTTTTGGCACACTAAGCCGTCAGTGGTTGTCGTCACCCCAGGGTCTCACTCACCAGGTCAATCACCCGATCCAGGTGCTTGAATCCGGACTCCTTCAGGACGCGAGGGTTCATGTCGTCCTCGAAGTGACGAAAGTTGAACGGAAGCCTCAGGCAGTTCAGGCCTACACCCGCGAAGAACCTGGCGTCGGCTTCGGTGAAGAAGTACTCCAGCCACTTGTCGAAGAAGAACTCGTACTTCTCTGGCCCTAAGGCCTTGCGCATGGCAGCCCGGTGTTGCGACTCGTGGCCAGGAAAGCCGGTGATGAAGTTCTCCATGCTGCAGAGGTCAGCAAGCAAGCAAGCAACAGGAATCAGCTAGAGACTCACTTCATCCAGCCACCGAGAGCCGCGCCTCGCAGGACGACGGCGTGGCCATTGCCATCGACGACCTTGCCAGCTTGGACTTGGAGGATTCCAGTAGACATGATTTGTGCCTAGATCCAGAGACGATTGGATTCCGAGTGGCTTTATACCCCGCGTTACTTGGGGTCGGTTAATTGATCGATATATTTAGGCTGTATTTCCAGAAGTCATATCACCCGGATGCATGGCCACGGTGTCCAAGGTAGAACTGTGAATGCGTAGTATGGATACAGGTGTATAGTACAATCGATTATCGGCGCGTATAGCTACTCATGCTTTGACCCAAAAATCTCCGAGGCTGGATCGAGTTCAATAGACAAGACGTTTTCGTTCTTTATTGAGTCCCAGACAATGCGGTGTTTCTGGCCCTGTTCATTCCACGAAATCCGAGGAACCAGGGTCGATATGCGCCGCCAGAGCCGCCGCATAAACCGGCGGGCAATCCTGTGCGGGCGTCCGCGTCCGGAGGCATAAATCCGAAAAGTATGTCCTTTCTGCGGGCCAGCTGCCAGGAATTCTGTCAGGCCCTCAGTAGACGGGCTCGGACTGCCAAGCGCCGTTCTCCTCCTTGTCGGCTGCCAGGGAACAGTCCCCGAGATCAACCCCTCCAGTATACTCAGCTCTGCATCAGGCAGCGGCGGATACAAGCTGTTAAGCACGGTCGAGTACCATCGCTTTCTGATATTCCTCCGACGACTCGGTGCAACAGTCCTCCCCCAGGTATTCTGCGCAGGGATTGGCGGTTCAAAGCTTTTGACCAGGTGGCGGACGCCGAGGCGCGAAAGGGCAGAATGGCTTTCCTGGGACTTCAACAGCTCCACCACCACGGCCGGGGGCTCCCAGCCATCCTCGAACATAGCGGGTCCCTTGACCAGATCGACGACAGCCAGATTGTCGGCGGCAACCTCTGGGGCGGTCATCGTAGCCAGCAATTGTCTCCTGCGCTTGCCTATTCGTCCGTATGAGAGCCGGAGGATCTTTTCGAGCGGCTTGGTGTAGCCTTCGTTTGCGCGTTTCAGCGTGGACAGACCCTTGACGGCAGACTTCCGGCGGGACGACAGCCAGAGGATGTTGTTTTGCTGGTCTGAACGGGGCTTTTCGGCGTAGCGACGAAATCTCTGGACGACATGGTCATGGACGTAGCCTCTAGCGATGGGGTCAGGGAGGTAGGAGGATTCGCGGAGAAGGGCGCGGAAGAGGTGTCGCCATAGTTCCTGGGGTTGGGACATGGCCGAGTGTAGAAGAAGAAGAAGAGAGAATTCAAGCTGGCCCGAAACGGAAAGTTCAAGTCACGCGCGGAACGCGTTTCAACCCCGCGACTTCTTTCTGCTCAACAACACTCTCCCTCGCTCTCCGGCCACCACCTCTACTACATTCTGTTGTTGTATATTCTGCTCATGTTTGTCTGATATCGTGCTGGTCGGATTGTACTTGTTCAACTCCCCTGTCGCGTCCCTCCCTCCCTGTCGCCATCCCCAACCACCAGGTCAGGTGCGTCTCCAAGCATTCATCATTCCGCGATTCATGCCACGCGCAGCAGTCTGGAACTAACTTATCGTCTTGTCACAGCTACCGCGCCGGCAAGCCCGAGTCGCCATGTCCAACCCCCCGGTATCCCGCCCAAGTCTACCCAAGTCTCATTCCCAGAGCATGGCATACAGCGGGCTATCGACGTCGCAATCCCAAGGCTCCTTCGGGTCGTTCAACGGCTCGTTCAACGGCTCATTCAACGCCTCACAGTCCGTCTCCTCCACCCCCCAGGCCACTCCTCCAAGGGGCTCGCAGTCGTTTGCGAATGGGCTCCCTCGTGTACCAAGGAACAACCACGGGGGCTTTAATGGACCGGCGGAATATGCGCCAATGCCGAAGAAAGAAGGCTTCGAGCCTCAAATCTACCGGGTGTGTTCGATCTTTTAGGTAACCGAGACAACCGCTTACCCATGCAGGCTGTTTACTCCAACGTCTCGGTCTACGAAATGGAGGTCAATGGAATCGCCGTGATGAAACGCCGCTCCGACGCCTGGTTGAATGCCACGCAGATCCTGAAAGTCGCTGGCGTGGTCAAGGCCCGACGAACCAAGACGCTTGAAAAGGAAATAGCCGCCGGCGAACATGAAAAGGTCCAAGGGGGGTACGGGAAATATCAGGGCACCTGGGTGAACTTTCAGAGAGGGCTGGACCTCTGTCGCGAGTATCATGTCGAAGAGTTGCTGAAGCCGCTCCTCGAGTATGACATGGGCCCGGACGGCATCAATGGCTCCCAAGGCTCGAGGGATACGCCGACAAAAGAACAGGCCATGGCCGCGCAGAGAAAGCGTCTCTACAGCAGTACAGACATCCAGGGCGGGGGCCCACAGCAGGGCACGTTCTTCCAGAACATCTCCCGCACCGCTGCGACGGCTGTCAACGCGATCAGTAAAGCCCGTTTTGATTCGCCTGCAGCCAGGCCGAGCGTCCGCAAACCATCGAATCTGGCAGCGAGCGCCAGATTCCTTTTAACAGTCAACAGAGCATGTCGGATGCCAGTGGGCTTGGAAACAACTCTCAGAATAGCGGGAGATATCTTGAACCGATTGATCAGGAGGACCTGGAGCCACCCCGCAAGCGCATCAGGTCGTCGCCGAACCAGTCGTTTGGATTCCAGCACGAACCCTCGGCGTCGATGCGTGAACCAACACCGACGGAGCCGAATGAATCGTTTTACCAGGACCTGGAAGCGACGGACGCGCACCGGGGACCCCAGGCGCTTGCCCCGGCGGCGACGCCAGAGAGATTTCAGAAGATGAAGCTGATCATGACGTTGTTCCTCGACAAGCGGACCAAGGACTTCTGGCACCATCCTGCGTTGTTGCAACTGTCTGGCGAGGATCTGGAGATACCACTTGACGAATACCAGAACAATGCTCTGCATTGGGCGGCAATGCTTGCACGCATGTCACTCGTCCACGCGCTTATGGAAAAGGGGGTCAGCATCTTCCGTCTGAACGGCGCGGGTGAGACTGCGTTGCAGAAATCGGTTGGGACCAGGAATAACCTGGACTATCGGAGTTTCCCACGTCTATTACAGGTGCTTGCACCGACTATTGACCTGGTGGACTACAGCGGCCGCACTATCCTCCATCATATCGCCGTGATGGCGGCCACCGGGGGAGGAGGGCATGTGTCAGCGAAACACTACTTGGAGGCTCTTTTAGAATTCGTTGTCCGCCACGGGGGCTCGGACAGTCGTGTCATTACATTGGGGCGGTTCATTTCGGAGATTGTCAACCTTCGGGACGACCAGGGGGATACTGCACTGAACTTGGCCGGGCGCGCACGCTCAGTGCTTGTGCCGCAGCTTCTGGAAGTCGGGGCGGACCCGCACATACCCAACCATACGGGACTCCGGCCAGCGGACTACGGCGTGGGTGTCGACATGGTGGACGGTGTGTCACAGTCCAGCGGGAACGACTCGTTTATGAATCAACTTGCCAAGTCGAAGAAGGAGATCCTTGATGGTAAGCTCTTTTCCAGTTGTTGGTTGTTGTTGGTTCATACTAACTTTGCAGCAACGCTGAGTCAAATCAACCACCTGGTGGAGGAGACAGTCGGGAGTATCGACCGGGATCTCGCGTCCAACCTGACGCAGAAACAGGAGAAATTCGACCACTGGCATGCCAAAATACGGGAGACGGCCAAGGCGCGACAAGTCGAGCAGAAGCAACTCGACGAGCTGAAGAGCAGGGGCTCGGGCCGCATTGAGCTGGAGAGACGGATCAAAAACCTCGAGCAGTCGTCCCACGATCTCTTGGTGATTCTGAGCAGCATGCACGGCCAATCGTTCGACCCGTCGAGAACGGCCGTCGTTGGAGACGCCGACCACGACTCGGGGGTTGACACAGCAGAATTCGAGACCGTCTTCCCGGCTACCTTCGATCCAGCCTCTGGGTTCTCCGAACAGCAAGCTGCGTACCTTGCGTCGCTGCCATCCGCGGAGAGCCTGCATCAGCGCGCCAGAAGCTACCAGGATTTCAACGGGGAGATGCTGGCGGAGGTGGAGCGGCTGCGGTCAAAGAACGTGGTGCTGGGGCAGAACTACCGGCGGATGGTGATGGCGTGCACGGGGTGGACGGTCGAGCAGGTAGACGAGGCGGCAGAGGGACTGACGCAGTGCGTCCGGGAGCTGAACGAGAACCCGCTGCCGGAGGACGAGGCGATAGAAGTGCTGATGCGCGAGAGGGGGCAGGATTGGTAGGAGTCTGTACAGTAACCATTAATATTATGACCCAGGTCGCAACTTTTCGAATTCGAATCCCTCCTCGCATTCACTGCTCCTTCCGAGTATCCACTGGCTCTTCCTTCTTTCTGTTCCTCTTGTCTTCTCGTCTCCTTCTCTCCTCTTCCCACTATCTCTCATCTCTCCTCTTCCCACTATCTATCTCCTCCTGTCTGCCAGTCATCAACGGCAAAAGTGCTTCAAACAGGCATTTTTATAGCCAAAATGTCGCATCTTCTCTTTTTTCGTTCGATGAATCAACCATCTGGCTTGTCCAGCCGGTTTTTCAGCCGCTGGACAAGTTGTGTTACTCCTGCTGCTGGCCAAATGGCCACCACGATTTACCGGAAGGAGATGTGCAGTTTCAAAGATTACGATGAAAAAATTTGCGAATCGACTTGGGAACAGCCTCGTTGCAATCTTGGCTGCAGTTTTTTATCTCGTTTTGACCTGCAGCGTGCAGGGCCATGGGCCACTGTCAAACGCTGCTTTATGTGGTATACGGGCTTCGGCCTTGGTTGAACCAAGCCTGGTTATTATAACCATGGCAAAATTTCTTTTACGCAAGCGGCAAATGTAAGTGTCTCGGCTCATGACTCGAGAGGTTGCTAACAGTATCACTATCAGTACATTGCACTGCCCTGGTAGCCATGACCACGATGGGCAGTCCCAAGACCCCATTGCTGGTTACTATGTCTGCGGAGCTTCGCAGATACCAAGGTCCCAAATGTGGCCAAGCAATGACTTCTCACATCAGGGAAGCTCACAGCATACTGTTGGTGGAATGCAGTCCGATACTGAACGTCTCCCAGAGGGCCCGGTGGGAGGAGCTCAAGGTGGAGAAGGAGAAGGGGCAGACAGAGCTATTTGAGCTGCGGGGAGAGAAGCGGGAGAAAAAGGAGAAGGCGGCCAAGGCTAATGAGGAGCTGGAGGAGGTCGGTCAGCGATACAAGCAGAGACAGGAGCGGTACTTTCAAGTCTGCCGCATGGTCAACAACCCAGAGGAGCTAATCTAGCCGGGGTGTTTGTGTTGACCATGCGGCAGACTTGAAATGCCGCCGCTCCTGTCTCTTGTGTGCTATGCTATGCTGCGTTTTGTTTGTTTTGCCTTTAAAATCACGGGCAAGGGCATACTGTGTTCAGCCTGTCCGACGTGCTGGAAGGCCGGTCATCAAGGCGGTTACAAGTGGTGTTCGAGCAGATATAAACAGATATGAGCGCTCGATTAATTTGAGATCCTCGAGCATGGGTATGGCTGGTAATGGCCGGCGGACCTGGGAATAGTTTCATATTTTCCAACCTGGGTGCTTGCCTTTGAGAGAGAAAATATACACATGGCGGATTTGACCTGCAGCCTCCATTCTGCTGAGCCCAAAGTCCAGGGCTTGCTGCTCTCGGGGTAGGGGGGGGGCTGAGGCACTAGAATATTCCGTCATTTTGTCTGTCTCTTCGAGAATAAAAGAAATGTCCAACAGAGAATTACAATATCTACTTGATTCCCAGCGAGGCACATCGAAGGACCCTTGACCAGTGGCCTACTATCCACAAGTCTGCACAGGCGCCGGCGGTGAGATTAGTGCTGCTGTGGTACTACTGTTGTGTGGTACTAGGCGGGTGTAGTACAGCAAGTTGATTTTGTGCGTAGTTGTAGGTCTACCTGAACTCGGGGTATTTAGAGTCAAACCGGTCCGTACGTATGTATCCATTGACTGCTGTTAATGAAACGATCAAAGTGGCCGATTGGCAGCGACGGTGGTAATATCCGCGTCTCGTTCTTCTCGTCTTTGGCAGCTTTGGCAGCTTTGGCAGCAGCCATATTGGAATTGGGGACAAATGGAAATTGTCGGCCTGGTTACAAGTCGGCGAATGGCCGCGATCAGCCCCGTTCAACTCCTTCCCAATTCAACCTGGAGGCATTTTCTCGTTCTGTCTTGTTGGCCCACAAGCATGGAGTACATTGCCATATGTGCACACCCGTTCCGTGAATCCTAGTCGCCATTGTATGTCGTCCTAGCCGAGCCTGAAAAGAGAACCATCCTGTATGTCGAGAGTATATCGAGTATTGTCCAGTTTGGTGTACTTAGGGCGAGGGGTTCCGTTCTGAACGTAATAATCTGCTCTGCTCATGTTAGTGGCGCTAGAGGGAGGAGTTGATTTCCTACCTCGAAGTTCCATCCGATCCCGCCCGCGAGGGATATAACATTCCAGTAGGTCAGGATCCTCACTAGGGATATTCGATCTTCAGCTGCTGAGCTGAATTCTCGGGAGAAGAATTGCCTGGGTGGCCAAGTATATGTAATCCTTGTATATTCAGAGCTACAGCCAAAACTTTCCACTCTAAACGCAGGGTTAGCACCGCTCAGCCAAGTATCGATATCTCAGATGTCTCACAGCAGCTCTACCCAGTTCCAGTCCCTTTCAAACGGGACTATGGATGTCCTGCATGCATATGGGAGTAAAACCGAAGCCCTAAAGCCGGTAGGACTAGCAGTTGTGTTCCACCTGGGAACTGCTCTCCCATAAGGTTTTGGCTGAGATAACTGTCAGTTAAAAAGCTGGCATAACTCAAAGGATGCTACTTACACATTTCTTTCCAAATAATCAACAAGATGGCAGTGGAAGGATCGATGGGTGGATGAACAAGTGTGGAGGAGATGGATGGACGGAGAAGGACGGGGAGTAACAGAAATGACGGAGGAACCTAGTGTATGAGATTCCCTCTTTCGTCTTGCAAAATCAATTCCTATAGCTAAATACCCACACAAAGGGCGAGGGAGCTGGTATTTGGTAGTCTATAACGAACCCTGCAAGCAGCATCGGCTTTCTGTCGTTGAGCATCACTATGCCTCATTGAGGTAAAACTGTAAAGTAGCTGGTATTTTCTATTTAAAACACACATCCGCAATCGTTTATCACCGCTGGATAAGTGATTGCGGCACGAGAATATGCAGCGTCTCTCGATTGAGCAGGGTTTTCAAGACAGGACGAGACAGACGCATGAGATGGTTATATAATCATCGCGTGTACGGCGAAGCCCTGATCAACGAACATGAAGCTACCAACAGCCCTCGCCCTTCTGGAATATTCCCATTTTGGGCACACTGGATATAACGTCGCTTGGGTAATGCATCTGCCTGTCTTTGAGGCAGGTGAATGGGAAAGAATAGAGAGGGCGCCGGGATTTTTATTCCAACCGCCTTATTGCCGAAAATGCGAGTATCCAAACGAGTATTCCCTGCCCCTCCTCACCCCGGGGCAGCTCGGCCTGATGCAGGCGCTGGAGAGGAAGGAGGAGCTTGAGAGGGCGACGTTCGCGCAAAGGCGGGAGGCTAGGGCGATCACAGAGGCGGCGACGCCGTACTTTGAGTGGGTTGCTGGGAGACTGAGAAGACGACAAACGGAGCACTGCCGTGACATCGAGAGGGCTACAAACCCTCGAAATCTGTAGTTGTTTTTAGTTCTTAGCACGCAGAGGCATGCTACTACTCCCTTAGCTAATGGACCTGAAAACGAGGGATTCGTTATTAGTCTCTGTGGAAACTTCCTGTCTAAGGGCATTTTGTCTGTCTCTTCGAGAATAAAAGAAATGTCCAACATAGAATTACAATATTTACTTGATTCCCAGCGAGGCACATCGAAGGACCCTTGACCAGCGGCCTACTAGATACACTTTGGTCATTTCAAGTCCAGAGACATCATCGCATTTCGATATTGAATAAACTTGAGCGGAATCCCCGTCCCAATGTCATATAGGCCGCAGAATGGAACGACAGCTTTAGCTACAACATAATAAAATACAAAGCAGATAATCCCTGAGACTTGCTCAAAGGCACTGTCCATGGCCTGCTTCCTCCGCTCCTACTCTACACTCTGCTTCTCTCTCTCACCCACATACACCAGTCTGCTCATACTCTTTCCTCCTACATCCGCGAGGCACGACTTCTTGAATGGACCTCTACGTTATTTCTGTTGCTCTCTTTTTCCCCTTCTTCCCAGGCATCTATCCATATATGGATTTATCTGTCTCGCTGTCTGCCTCTCTCCCACCATGTAGGTAAGTGACACTGCCTGAGTAGTACGGAAGGTGTTTAACAGGCTGACGGTTAGACTAGCCCGCTACCGTCATTACGGCAGTTATCGCCGCCGCCGCCCAGGCCGCAACGGAGCAGGTATATACTCACTTGCACTCCAACCATGCAGTTTACTGACTTGGCCAAGAAGAACAATGCCCGGGCGGCCGCCCAGGCCGCAACACACACACCACTTATTTATACGAGTGCAGTTCCAAGCCGAAACTAGGATTCCTCACCTTTTGTCGATGGTTCAACCTGACTGTTGACCATATTCGTCTGTTGAAGCCTGGCTAGATAACAGATATTCCGCGAGCAACCAGCCGCATGTTGCGGCAGTAGCGAGGAGCCTGCAGGATGGCAACCTTGACTGCCTCCACACGATGTAAGGGTATGTCGAAGGCGCGAATGAATATGATGTCTGCAGAGATACCCTACGGGGTTTTGTCTATGCATGCCGCCGCGGTGGAATGCAGACCTACTTTCCTCTAGCCTCGTGAGTCCACCATAATCCGGGGAACTTAGCCCAATACACTAATACCGTCCCTCGGTATGTGCTTCGACCATTACGCTGGCTTGATGCGTTCAGACGTCCTGTAGCATTTCCTCCGGAATATAGTAGTTCTGATTTGGCTGCAAGTGACACGAATTTCGATACACACTGATCTCCATCTGTGTATTTTACTGTCATCTGTATAGTACGTACTGCCATATGGTAGTACTCGCGGGCCCGATAGACTACTAGTAGACAGCATCAAACAGCATCGCTGCTGTCTAAACAGATTTGATGAGACAAAAGAGCATCCATTGGCATATACAGAGATGTCCCAAGCATCAACAGAACCGCCTACTCCGAAACATGCAAATGAACACCGTCTACTCGGTTGAATTGAACGCCATAATACTGTATTCTAACCAGCTGCCATTAAGAAACATAAAGCATGATGATCATGAATGAAGCCGTATCGTCTGCATCCGTCTCCATCTACTCCTCATCAGAAAACACTTCCTCGCCCCTCTTCCGACGCATCATTCGGTCTTTTCTCTTCTTTCGAATCTCGGCACTGGATAGTTTCTTTTGCTTTTCGACCTTGAACTCGTTACCATACTGGTCTTTCTGGACTTCGTCTTCTTGGCCCTTTTCTTGCAAGCGAGGGCCAGAGCCTTGACCCTGGACCCAGTTGTGGCCGGACGGGGTCATCTTGCCATCCATGACAGCCCAGACCTCCTCGGTGAGGTTCTCGGTGAACTCGCGGGAGTGGGTGATAATGACAACACCACCCTCGAAAGTCTTGATGGCCTTGGACAGGGCGCCGAGGGAGTCGCGGTCGAGGTAGTTGGTGGGCTCGTCGAGGACGATCACGTGAGGACGCTGCCAAGAGCAGGCCGCCAAGACGACCTTGACGCGCTGACCGCCGGAGAGACCGCGCATGCGCGAGTGGGTGACCAGCTCGGCGTCAATGCCAAAGTTCTCGCAGTGCTGCTCAATCTCCTTGCGCACCAGAGGGCGGAACTGGCCGCTGGCGAGGGCCTCCTTCTGGTCAACATCAGCCACCATCTTGGAGTGGGACTGCATGATCTCGTTGCGGGGAATCCAGGCGTTGTCGTTGCTCATCATAGGAGTCCACTTCTCGCTCTTCATGCCGATGTTGTCACCCAGCACGAACGAGCACTCGTACTCGTAGGAGTTCTTGAACTTGCGGCGGGAGTGGATGCCAATGACACGGCGGTCGGTGCCCTCGATCTTGTAGATCTTGTCCATGGCCTTCTCGTCCTCGTCGGTGACGATCTTGTTGGCACGGTCCATGGTCTCACGGTCCTCACCGGTCTGGAAGCGCCACTGGATGTATTCAGAGGGAGTCTTGTCGAGGTGGTTATCGATGTGAGCGAAGGCGTGCTGCTTGATGTAGGCGATACGGATGTTCTCGTGCTGGTAGACGTCACCGGCGGTGGGGATCAACTCGCCGGTCAGGACGTTGACCAGGGTGGACTTGCCAGCACCGTTGGGGCCAATGACGGCAATACGCGAGCCCAGCGACACCTGGAAGGTGATGTCGCTGACCTGGGGCCTGGGAGTGCCGGGGTACTGGAAGGACATGTTGGTGCAGCGGACAATGGCCTTGGCCTTGGTCTTGACACCCTCTAGGTAACCGGGCTCGGGGAACTTGAACGCCATGTCATTGGCACCGAGCTCGTAGTAGGAGCGAGCGGAGGGCACCCTCTTGACGAATTCGCTCAGAGTGCCACGGTACCGCTTGAGCTTGAACTTCTCGTAGTGGATGACGTGCTGGATGACATCGTCCAAGAAGCGGCTGTCGTGGGAGACCATGATGGAGGTGCAAGGGGAGGTGCATAGGTAGTCCTCGAGCCACTTGACGTTCCTGACATCAAGATGGTTGGTGGGCTCGTCCATCAGAAGAATGTCGGGCTCCTCGAACATGGCACGGGCCAGGGCAAGCTTCATCTTCCAGCCACCGGACAGCGAGGTGATGGTGCTGTCGAACTGCTCCTCGAAGAAGCCGAACTCCACGAGCTTGGGCTCGACCTGCTCACGCGTGAGGTTAACGCCGACGTCGGCGAGCTTCTTCAGGGTCCAGCCAATAACCGACTGCTCGGTATCGGCGGCATCGAGGTCGTGCTCGACGTAAACGGTCTTGACCTCGCTCTTCTTGGGGAAGCCCTCGAGCTGCTCGTTGTTGATGGCGCGCATGAGGGTGGTCTTGCCGGAGCCGTTGGGGCCCAGGAGACCGTAACGCTGGCCACGCTTGAGGCGGAGGTGGGTCTGGTTGAGCAGGATCTTGGCACCGTAGGCCAAGCTGAAGGTGCAGTTGCAGAGATCCTCGCCCTCTTCCTCGTCGGACGGCATGACGTCCTCTTCGACGGCGCCAGGGGAGGCGCGCTTGCGGAGGGTCTCGGCGACGCCCTTGGCATCACCCTCGCCGACAATAGCAGTGATGTAGGGGAGGGCATTCTGGGTCCAGAGGGCAGGCTCGCTGTCCTTCTCGTCGACGAGCTGACCGGCGACGGCACCAACGTAGTTGATGACAGCCTCGCACTGGGCGGCCTGGGTTGAGTGCTTCTCCTCGAGGATCTCCTTGAGGATACCGGCAACGGTAGAGATGTCACCAGCGGTGGAGATCTCGGGGATCTTGCCGTCCTTGACATCACCAACACGGGCCAGGGTGTCCAAGCCCTGCCTAGTCTTCTCACGCGCCTCGGGGTCGGCAAGAGTCTCGTAGTTCTTCTGGAGAGCCGGCATCAACTTGGGCAAGAAGGGAGCGACAATCTGCGGATCGTCGACAAGCTTGCACATGTTGTCCACGATGACCGCGGACTTACGCTTGATGGGAGTGTCACGCTCAACGAGACCACGGTCAAGCAGGGGGACCATGATGGCCATGGTGGGGCCGGTGACATCGGAGACGAAAGTGGTGGCACCCAGCAGATGAACGGTCTCAGGGACGTTCTCGGGCTTGGCGATACACTTGATCAACTCAGGGATGAAGCGCTCGATATCCTTGTTGACGATGAGCTCGCAGACCTTCTCCATGGTGCTGTAGGCGGCCTTCTTGATCTCAGCCTTGGTGTCCCACATGGCCTCGGAGATGACGGGGATAAGATCAGGCACGCGGTAGGAGAGCTTAGCGGGGGCGGCGGAAACGAGCTGGTTGAGGCAGTCGAGGGCAGCCATCTTCTCGGGCCACTTCTGGGCGTTGCTGATGGACTCGCGGATGGGAGGAAGGACGGCCTTGACGGCATTGCCGTTGACAGCCTTCACGATAGCCTGAGAAGCCTCCTGAGCGGCGTTCTTGACCGGGACCATCTTGTCACCGACAGCCGCGAGGACAGGGCCCAGCAGGCTGACGAGGTGGGGCTCGACGCCGGGGGAGACAGCCGAGTGGGAGGCAATAGCGCGGATGCCCTCGAGGGCGCGCTCACGGGCAGTCGCATCCTTCTTGTTGGTGAGCTGCTTCTTGAAGGACTCGACAGCCTTCGCAGGCAGGGTCTGCTCGGGGATGGGGCCGGCGAACAGCGAGGCGATGTTGTTGGCAGCGGCGTTGACCTCATCCTTGCTGGTCGAGATGTTGAGGTTCTTGATCATGTCCTCGAGGACAGACACCGACTGCGCGGTCTCCTTGCCGGAGGTGGCAGGGACCGAACCGACGTCGACGGCGGGCATTTTGGAATGTGAAAAGCGAAAAAACGGAGGTCGTAGAAGATAGGGAAAAGGCGACAACACAAGAACGGACAGACGAGCGTTCTATGAGGGTATCTCGAACGGGTGGCCCACGACGCTACGTCGCTGACGGGACGCAGGAAACGCTCTAAACTGGCCGAGAGGAAATCTATGCGCTTTTTCCTGGCTGTCTAAGCAAGACAAGAATGAAAGAAAGACCAGAAAAAGAGGACAGACCTCTGAATATGGAGGGTGAGGAGTAGAAGATAGGAGGGAGAGAGATGGAGGAGGGACGAGAAGCGGGCGGGAGATATGATATTTAACCCTTTTTGTGGCCACCGGGTCTTTCTTTTTTTTTTTCGTCTCGCCGCCCTCCCGATGAAAAAATTTTTCCTTTCGGGACGGGTTGCGCTAGGTCGTATGCGGTATGGTGCGGATTACGGGCACGGTGATTGGCCGGCGGACACAAAGGTTGCAAACTTTGATTCCTGAAAATTCTGGTGCCAGTCGTATTGTAATGCTGCTGTATTTGCTGTATGACTGGCTGTACATCCGTACTGGGTAGGTGACGGGCTGTAAATATGCAGTCATCAACAGCAGTCTCATAATAATACTGAAGTATACAGGGTATTCTGACATACGGCACCTGAGTCTCGACTGCAGCAACGCAATATTTACAACTGACATGAGGCAGCAATATGGAGCACCACGAGTACGTACAGGGCACTGCTCCAGTCTACCCGTAATCCGGGGATAATCCAAAAGGGTCGCATCCCGTCTTGTCTGCGGTCGGATCCATCGCCACTGTCAGCCTAGCCAGCCTCGGAGTAGTGGCGCAGCCACCTGGCACTCGGCCCTTTGATCGGGGTTTGTTGATAGGGTTACAAACGCGCCGTGGAAGTGGCTGCCCCTTCCGGCGATGGCGACTTGGAATAGAGCAATCAAGGCTGGCGACCCTGAACCAGCCATAACCAGGAGACTGACTGATCAGTGAAACACCGATTGTCTGGAACCCGGAATTACCCTGTCAGCCAGGGAGCGAGCTAGATCAGGAGTCAATCAATAGTCGGGCGCTAGACAACACAATCAAGTATTCAGGGGCAGCGGCTGGCCTTTGAAACGAGTCTGACTGGCTGTTGCATGCACATCACCGCCATTCCTTGCTTACAGGCTTGACCGCTGGACGGTATCTGGCATGAATCAGATTACTAGTCTGTCTTGTGCCTACGACTCCGTATTCGCGGAGAATCTACGGCTTCAGATGCCCTTAGTCATCCCGTTCCACGGTCTCGACCCCGAGATGCCTAGGCAAGAAGAGAAGTGGCAGAGGTGGCAAGCCGTGCCTCGGAGAACGTTCGATCTTTTTTGATGTCATCCGGGGAAGTTCATGGAGTGGCATACTGGTACTATTCAACCTACGGAGTATCCCGAAATACTGTGGAGTAAGTGCTGCAGAGAGTGGCGTGTCTAGTATAAACCAATCCTCGTACCGATATCAATACTCTGTACTTCAATACTGCGCGTCATATCCCGAACAAACGGCTAGGAATAGGGATAATCCTGATCTCATACCCAGCGAACCGTCCAGTATACATGCTGAATCAACACTCAGCTGCTAGACCCGCTGGAATTCGAACTCGAACTCGAACTCGACGAGCCCGAGCTCGGTGCCGACCTACGGTGGTGGCTATGGCTCCTGTGCTTCTTATGCCTGCAAGACTCAGTCTCAATTCCAAGCAACCACGGGACGCGCTTACAGCTTGTGAGCCATGTTCATCCCGGCCGCGCCCGCCAATGCGCCGCCCGCCGTTCCCAACATCCCAGCACCGAGACTGCTGCTCATAAGCCCTCCACCGGATGCACCGAGTGATCCGAGACCCTTGCCAGTTCCCGAGGCCGCCGGCACAGGCGCCGGCACAAGCTGCTGCGGTTGGGCGTTGTAATACGCAGCACTTTCGCCTTGCTGAGGCTGCTGCTGGGGATGAGGTTGGTACTGTTGCTGCGGATAGGCCGGCTTTCCGTGATCATTGCCAAAGAGTTTACCACCAGCTGCACTGATCATTGACCCGAAGCCTCTCTTGGTCCCCTGTGGCGCCTGCGGAGATAGCTGTGACTCTGCATTGTAGCTCGCAGCTCTGGGATCCAATTGGTGGAAATGCTGCGACTGCGCGGGAGGCAGGCTGCTATAATCGTTGCCTACATTCCCAGCGCCAGCCGCGCGGAACACAGACGCTCCAAATCCCTTCTCTCCAGCCGGCGGTGTCTGCTGAGGCATCTGCTGAGGCATCTGCTGAGGCATCTGCTGTTGGGTTCTGTAATGTTGGGCACTGGCCTGCTGGATGTACTGTTGCTGCAGCGCATAAGGCGGGTTGCCGTAGTCGCCGGTGTAGTTCATGGGTGGGAACTGTCCATTGCCATGGTATCCGGGGTAGCCACCTGGATATCCGCCGTGATAAGATGGGTATCCCTGGGGCGCGTAACCCTGCTGGCCGAGAGGGTGGGGAGGAAAAGAGGCATATCCCTGGTGCTCCGTCTGAAGTTCCTTGGGGAATGTCTGTTGGCGGGAGATGTCAGTTGATTAAAATATTGACCAAGCGCACGAACAAGAAGAGACAACATACTCCAGGAGGACTATACCGCATATACCCCAGGCGGCCATACGCGTCATTCATGGGGTAATAGCCACCGTGCTGGCTGGCATGATAGCCGGCACCCGCGTACGGGTCGTTTCCCTGCTGCGGGTGGCCGTTTTGGTTGTTGATGTATGCGTAAGGGTTGTACATGACGCTGTAGTAGTAATGGTCGATAAGAGCCAGAGTAAGGAGAGACGAAATCGATAGCTGCGTGTTGATGGAGGAGAGTTCAACTGAGTGTTGGCAGGCAGGATGGAGGGTAAACAGCGCGCGGCAAGGGAAGAGCAGCGCAGCCAGGGTCTGGTCTTGCCCTGTAGGGCTGACACGGAGAGCTCCTGCAATTACCGGACGCAGACTAGCCCTAGCCTGGTTGCCCTGCTCAAATGTAGACAAAGAAATTGTAACGTAAGTTAACGCTTAATTCCTTATAGCTATTGTATTCAAGAACAGAACAAACAATGCACCGGAGATATCCGTTTGACAATATTTCATTGCTTGCTTGAAGTATATAAACCCCCCGTTCCCTCGTAGTCTCTGTCTCTGTCCTCCACATAATCTGGACTACACTCACAACCTGAACAAGTCTAGAGACCATACTTCGAACAGGTAATGCACCACCTCCGAAACCGCATCGCTAACTTGTTCCGCAGACCGACCGAAGACGACGATCAAATGGGCCAAGTCCGGGGCCGGGTTCGGCCCGGCAGCAAGATCTGGGGTCCTGAGCCTCCCATGCCGTGGAGTCTTGGGCTTCCCGTGTTCGACAAGGACAAGGGCAAGTACGTCGCGCGGGAGCCTGTCAAAGAGCCCAAGAAGCCTGATCCAAACATCCACGACAAAGGCATGGTGTGGTCGCCTCTGCACAGGGGATACGATGCCTACATGCGCAAGAAAGAGGGCGATTTGAAGAAGAGGGTGCAGAGGGCAAAGAAGATTTCCATGGAAAAGAAGGCCGCAAAGCGAACTCGTGCTCCTGATTCAAAGGCGTCCGTCGACAATGAGGCCGGGAAAAAGAAGAAGAAATATTTCTGGGAGAAGCCAAAGCCACGTCGCCGTCGCAAAATTCTTTCGATCAGGGGTGAGAGGGTGTAGTAGCAGCATAGGTGGAATCCATGGTTGGCAACTCCATAGGGCGGGCGATAGGGCAGGATCGTGGGATGTGGGTTTCGGGCAGCAGAACCAAGCAATAGCCCGAAGCTTGTCGGAGTTACTCCAGACGAGTAGATATATCCACGGCCGAAAGTAACTATGACACGAGAATCTTTTTGGAATCCAGTTTGCACATTGACCCGCTCACGCGATGCCATCGTCAGTCCATATCACGAGTCGGTCAACGAGCCCTGTACCGTGGACATCGACAGAGTAGTAAGTACTCCGTAACCCTGTTAAAGTTTTCTCCATGAAAATATCCGACCATTCTTCCAGATTGAAGGTAGGGATTCTCGGGGGATTGGCCCCAGGATGGACTGCCTGGACCGGTCTAGCGCTGCACATCCCAGAATACCCCGGAATCGGACTGTGCGATAGTTGGTCGTCGTCTCGGTCGTCCGACTCTTACGGGCAGCTCTCCGCAAGAAATATCCCGCAACTCTCGGGGGCCAGAAACACACCCAATCAGATTGTTCGGGAGACACGAAGGACTTGGGTGGGCCGAACCACACGGCTTAGCTGGGCCTAAGATTCCGTGGCGTGAAGCCAAGATGGCTTGATGTATATACCCCGTAGTACTTCAGATTGAAGTAGGAACAGGTTGTACAGGCATGGATTGGAATCCCGCAGAGACCACAAACTATACGGCTCAACTGCAACCTTGAATACGCTGTCAATCTTCAGTGCAGCAAGCGGGAAGAAGCGCTAGAATCGCCCACTAAGGCAGTCTGCCGCCGGACACTCGCTGTCGATCGCTGCACTCCATGCGGAGAGAGCCACTTGACCGGCGACTTCATTGTGGTCCTCGGAGGAATGCCGTGGGGATGTGGCATGCTGATTAAATGATATTCGCCGTAGGACGCCGTGTCTGTCCAGGTCTCACGGCGTTCCCCTCCTGTCCCCGTGGACGGACTGACTCGTTCAACGATCCGGTTCCGCTGCAGAGTGGGATTTAGCATACTGCTGAACCTGCCTTCTAGGTGGAGTTTGCACCACTCGAATATTTAAACGTTCCTCTGCCTCTGCCCTGGTTTCTCGTCCGTTCTGTCTGTCCATTGATAGGGCTCCCAGGTCACCTGATTCAGTGGCTTGCTACTCCGCATCGTCGGTTCTGGTACCTTCATTCGTCTTCTTGCGCCATGGCAGACAGTCAGCATAGGGATTCCCAGCCCGAGGCTGGCGCGGCCCCGGAAGCAGAGAGACAACAGTGGTCGACGGGCTTCAAACACTACATACTCACCCGGCTACCCACGTTGAAGCCGCCGATGAACCCGGCACCAAACCCGATCAAGGCCCTTATGCTTCTGAACACAGAGCAGTGGCTCTTTTTCCTTGTCGCGTTCATAGCATGGACCTGGGACAGCTTTGACTTTTTCACCGTCAGCCTGACCACGACAGAACTGGCCAAAACCTTCGACAGGTCGATCTCGGATATCACATGGGGAATAACCCTCGTTCTTATGCTGCGATCAGTCGGGGCCATTACGTTCGGTATTGCGGCGGATCGGTGGGGTCGAAAATGGCCGTTCATCGTCAACAACGTGCTTTTCATTGTCATCGAGCTGGGCACTGGTTTCTGCCAGACATACCAGCAGTTTCTGGCCGCGAGAGCGCTCTTTGGTATTGCAATGGGCGGGCTGTACGGCAACGCGGCCGCTACCGCGCTCGAGGACTGTCCGCCGGACGCCCGCGGTATCATCTCGGGTTTGCTGCAGGAGGGATATGCCTTTGGATACCTGCTGGCAACGGCCTTTGCACGCGGTCTTGTGGGCACGACGCCGCACGGATGGCGGCCGCTTTACTGGTTCGGCGCTTGTCCTCCTGTCCTGATTATTATCTTCCGTCTGTTCCTTCCGGAAACCAAGGCGTTCAGAGAGCGCCAGGCAGTCCGTGAAGATATCAGCGGCGGCATTGCGGGAAGCTTCATCTCGGAGGGTAAAGTAACCCTCAAGCGGCATTGGCTCATGTTCACCTACCTGGTCCTGTTAATGGCTGGATTCAACTTTATGGTTAGCGACCCCGACTCTTGACGAATTACATGCTTACTGTCTCCAGTCGCACGGCTCCCAAGATCTCTACCCCACGCTTCTGGAAGCCCAGTTCGGATTCACTCCCAACGCCGTTACCATAACCCAAGTCGTGGCTAATCTGGGGGCGCTGAGCGGTGGCGTCTTGTTCGGATGGGCCAGCCAGATCTTCGGGCGGCGGTTTACCATCATAGTGGTCAGCATAGTCGGCGGCGCGCTGCTGTACCCGTACACATACGTTTCCAACAAGAAGATCATGGCTGCGGCGTTCTTTGAGCAGTTCTGCGTGCAGGGCGCATGGGGCGTGATCCCCATCCACCTGTTGGAGTTATCGCCCGGATCGCTTCGAACATTCGCAGCCGGCACAGCTTACCAGCTTGGCAACCTCGCGTCTTCGGCCAGCTCGACGATCGAGGCCAGGATCGGCGAGCGCTTCCCGCTGCCCCCGACGCCGAGGGCGCCGAATCGGTACGATTACGGGAAGGTCATCTGCATTTTCATGGGCTGCGTGTTCGGATATGTTATTATTGTGACATTCTTCGGGCCGGAGCGACTGGGACAGACTTTCGATGTCGAGCATGACAGCGATATGGCGGAGGTGGCGGCCCGTAGAGGAGAATCCGGAGAGACTGCGAAGGCAGGGACCTCGCACAGGGAAGGGGAGGTATGATTGTTGGATGGGATGATCGGAGCTTTTTGTTGATGTTGATGTTGACGAAGAGACGGCGGCCACATGGATTGTTGGTAGGATTCAGTATGCGCAGCGGACACTGCTAGTAGCCCTAGCCCTAACTCAGCCTCTGCCTGCATGTCCTCGCCCATTTCAATTACTGTATCTCTACCCAACTATATTTATTTGAGATAAATAAATAAAAAACAAACAGAGATTGTGCAAAATATTTTTTACTCGAAATGAGGCAGATGGAGATCCACAGCTGCACGAACTGTGGTGCTTCGAAAGGTCCAATGATTGCGACGGGAAAAAAAAACCCCGATTCGCAATAATAAACCGCAATATGGCTCAGGCATTCCTGAGAACGCATCTGTAAGATGCTATGCAATATCACCGAGTCTCAGGCCGACTCAGTTGAACGTCGAGTGGAGCGAGCGGCTGACAAGCAGTCAAATTGCCTGTAGTAACCATTGCAGTTCTCGGAGGAAACAGGTCATTCTATGCTGCCACATAATGACCCAGAGGTTGCCATCCTCGATTAGGGCAAGTTGTCTGCGTATTGTTCCTGATCCGGCGAACGTTCTGCAACTGTAGGGACTGGGTATTGGCAGTAGAAGATGGGTGGGTGTATGAGAGAAATCGCATGCTTACGCATCTCGGTCACTAGGCTCATTCACTGAGCCAGCGCGTACTGCCAGCGCGTACGGGGCTTAGTTTCCGTCACTCACTCCCTCCTCACTCCCTCTTCTCTTCCTCTTCTATTCTTCCTCCAGGTATCCATCCATCCGTCCATCCATCCATCCATCTACCTGTCTGCCTGCCTACCTACCTGCCATCATGGGTAAGCAACACTGTCTGAGTTACTGGCATTGACTAACAGCTGGGCCAATCCCTCCGCGCCGTCACCAGCACCGCCATCACAACCACCAGACGGTATGTACTCCGATTTATTTACCTCCCACCACCGTCGTTCAGATTGCTAACTTGTAACTCTAGAGTCCTCGCACCGCAAACCCCTGCCGCCCCCCGACTCCCTCACTCCGGGGCAGCGCATGCGGCAGGAGGAGCTCAAGGAGAAGCTGAAGGAGAGGTCTCGGGAGAACTTTGAGCTTCTCAAGGCCAAGAGGGAGGAGGAGGAGGAGGAACAAAGCCGGGTCGTTGATGACCTGGAGGAGAGGTACCGTCGGAAGATTGAGGAGATGCGCGCGTTGGTCCGGAAGATCAACAACCCCCTGTAGATGTGTCTGCTCTTCTCTCTATTTTCGGGTAATTCAAGGGCGTTTTCGTGGTAAGCCATTAATTTATTCATAGTACTAGTAGTCATTGGCTGAAGAAGAAGCCTGGGAAGTAGACTCGTCGCATGGTAGCATACGGACCTGGTTGGTCTACCAGCGTCGCGCTATGATCCTCATCTGTTCCTGGAAACCCGGGGGTAAGCGCCAGAATGGTCTGTTCTATCCCAATATTGCTTGTCTGTTTCCGAGTACATGCATCGAAGATATCAGCATCTATGCTTAAATACGTCTTTGTGTGTGCACACGGGTTCTTCGAGACCCATTGCCCATCGTATGTTTCTGTGTACCAATTGTATAGTGAGGGCAGTTAACCCTCGCATGCAGGACCGGGAAGCCCGATTCCCATACATTCGGAGCTTTCGACTGCCAGGCCCGTTCGTCGCAGTCGGGTCGGTAGTAGCTGCTACAAGTCACGCTGGCCCTGGCACTTTCCCTTTGATCAGAAGAGAGCTAAACCCAACGAGGAAGGCCTGAGGGCCATGCCCTACTGCCTTCCCGATTCGGTCTGGTTTCTGCTTCCTCCATCTCAGAATTCAGTCCGGGCTGCCCATGAGGTTGCAGAATGCTCTATTGTCGACTACCCAGTCCCGGCAGGCCGGATAAGGGCTGAAGGCTTGCCACAGAATGATTCGTCCGAGCTACATGCTTCTCCTATCGATTATCTCGCCTGACATCAGGTTCTGTGGGCTCTCGAGTCAGCCTACCCAAGTATCATGAGTCTGCTTCCAGTGATGATATGCTCAGGCGAGCCGGATTCTGACAGGTTCAGGCTCGGGTAGGGGCCGGACAGCTTTCTATTTCTCTTTTCCAGCCAGCCAGATTCATACATACTAATAATAGCAGCACTCATTCTGCTGCTTCAGCGCTGGCTGGTCCTTCGCCGTTGCATCCGACCGGCCATCCCGAGCACCAGTTTCCAAGCCTGTATACGTCAACGCGAGCCCTTGGCAACTATTATGAGGCCTGGCGATCTGCGTTTGAATTCCTCAACCAGCTAATTCCAACAACGCAGGAATGCGATGCCAAGGACGGAGGCAGTGCAGTGGACGAATTGCGTCGCATCCCGAGACGAGAAATGGCATGGCATTTTTTGGCCTGGCCTCCCTGCCCTGCTGTCGATCTGCGTTCAGTAAATCCTCGTCCTTGGCCCGGGGAGTCTGGACGGCGTCGAGTGGAGGGTCGCTCCTTGGTTGATCAGTCCGGCGCTGGGATCCCAATGTCTCAGTGCGCGCCTTAAAAAACCGGGTCGCTCCCCAGCGTTGTAGATCCTCTTCTCAAGTTCCACTGTGATCTACTTCCCATACCGACAGACATCGTCCTACATACTTTGACAATCTCCACCATGTCTGAGAGCCCTACCAAGCACCACGTGCCTGCTCCCGTACACGTGGAGAACCCCTACACCATCGAAGAGAAAGATTCCTCGGTTGCCGAAGTTGCTCGCTCTTGGTCAAAGGGCGGAGCCGATGAGGATAGCAAGGGGAAGAATCCCCTTGCTGGCCTAACCAAAGAAGACCTCCTTGCAGACGTCGAAGCTTTTGCTCGGGAGAAGGATCTCGAGCACATTCTGGGTGATCTGAAGAGAGGTGCATTGGTGGCTCAGGACCCCAGGTCCTTTGAGTCTCTTGACGAGCTGTCTGAGGATGAAAAGGTGCTGCTTCGTCGCGAAAAGACGCACCGCTGGAGCCAGCCGTTTATGATGTACTTTATGACAAGTCAGTTTCGGATCTCATTTGGCCATGGAAGTATTCTAACATCTGCCACAGTCCTCTGTGCGGGCTCCGCAATTGTGCAAGGCATGGATCAGACGGCAGTCAACGGGGCCCAGGAGTATGCGCGACTAGTCCCGTGCTGCTGATATTCTGGGTAACGCTTTTAGATACTACTTCGAAGAGTTCAACATGACCAATCGTTGGAGACAAGGGCTCGTCAATGGCGCGCCGTATCTTTGTTCTGCCTTGATAGGTTGTTGGACCACCAAACCTCTCAATCACTTCTTTGGACGCCGGGGCTGCATTTTCATCTGCTGTTTTATTTCATTTGCCGCCTCGATCTGGATGGCTGCTGCGCATACCTGGTGGAACCTCCTCCTGGGCCGTTTCTTCCTTGGTTTTGCTGTCGGCGCTAAGTCAACGACCACGCCTGTGTATGGGGCGGAGTGCTCTCCAGCGATCATCCGCGGCGCCTTGGTCATGATGTGGCAGGTTGGTTCTTCAATCAAGGAAAGTCTATCGCTAATCAGTACAGATGTGGACTGCCTTTGGAATCATGCTCGGATATATTGCATCTGTGGCATTCATGGATGTTTCCCATCCCTCGCTTCCTGGCCTTAACTGGCGGCTGATGCTTGGATCTACTGCAATCCCGTAAGCTTATCCTTCGAGATGGTGCGACAGGGCTGTACACATTCCCTAACCTTCCAGTCCCTTCTTCGTCTGTATGCAGGTCTACTTTTGCCCAGAATCACCACGATGGTACATGATGCGAAACCGTTACCACAGTGCATACAATGCACTGCTCAAGTTCCGCCCATCTTCGCTGCAGGCAGCTCGGGATCTTTATTATATCCACGCGGCCTTGAAGGTGGAGGAGCGGCTCCGCGAGGGAAAGAAGCTGTGGCGGGAGATGTTCATGGTTCCGCGAAACCGGAGGGCTGCGCAGTCCGCGTTCTTCGTCATGTTCATGCAGCAGGTAGGTGGTCTACAGTTCTGCCTGCAACGGATGGCTCACAATGCTCAGTTCTGTGGCGTAAATGCCATAATGTACTACTCATCTTCGATGTTTCGCACTGCTGGGTTTGACAAGAGGATGGCCCTCATCACTTCATTGGGTGTGTGGCTCTACTATCTATGTATTTCATGTCCTCTAACTTACTTCACAGGCTGCGGGATAACTAATTGGGTCTTTGCCATTCCCGCTGTTTACACGATTGACACCTTCGGCCGGAGGAATCTGCTCTTGACCACCTTCCCCCTGATGAGTCTTTTCCTGCTCTTCACGGGCTTCTCTTTTTGGATCCCCAACGAAAGCAGTCGGACTGCCTGTGTTGCAACGGGTATATACCTCTTCATGATTGTGTATTCGCCGGGCGAAGGGCCGGTGCCATTCACCTATTCGGCGGAAGCTTTCGTAAGTTTCGCTTGTGTTCTTGCTACTATCAAGAGTGCTGACATCTGGACCAGCCGCTGTACATCCGCGACGTTGGAATGTCGTTTGCCACAGCCACCACCTGGGGCTTCAACTTCATTGTTTCCTTGACATGGCTGTCGCTGCGGGACGCCTTCCAGCCGCAGGGGGCGTTTGCCTGGTATGCGGGTTGGAACCTGTTCGGCTGGGTCTTCTGCTACTTTTGCCTGCCGGAAACAAAGGCTTTGTCGCTGGAGGAATTGGACCAAGTCTTTTCGGTGTCCACTCGGAAGCATGTCAAGCACTATGCGGAAATGCTTCCGTGGTATTTCAAAAAGTACATCCTCCGCGGGGACGTGCCGCCGCAGAAGCAGCTGTATGACTACTCGTAGCGTTGGTTCGTTGGCCGTATTTGTGGGCTCTTTCTGTTGTCAACAGTTCCGGGGAGCCGGCATTTGTTATAGCTGTGGATTGGTTTCTGGCTTGGGTTTGTTGTTCAGGTATAGTTATCGTTCTCCGCAACTTTGCTGATCTAGACTGTGCCGTGTTTCCCGCGTCTTGCTGGTTCTTGGTGGTATCTCTTGAATAGACATGATTAGGGTTATGAAGCGCATGCGCATATTGCATTCGCTGGCTGTTGCCTTCTTTCTAGCGGCATTTGCAACGGCTACGTCGGCTACGTCGGCTACTGCATGACCATGTCGTCGCCATGACTCTGAATTGGCAGAGTGCCGATGGCAGTACCGATCAGCCCTGGCCAAGGGCGCTAAAGGTGCTAGCAGGAATCCGTGCTCTACTCCGGAGTATACTCTGTATGCACCCCGCGATGTCGCCAGACTAGTAGTAAACTTTGTTTATGGATCTTCTACGCCATATCGTCTAGATGGACATCGCAGCGCGGGGAAAGATATTGCTGGCCAGTATAGTAGCAACAACTGACAAGCAAATGCCGACAATGTCAGCAGAGGCAAGGACAAAAGATAAATAGCAGGACAAGGTGGCTGTAGCGAAGGAAACAGAAACTTGAAATCAGCTCTACAAAAGCACCTACGATGTTTCTTCGCACTTCTGCTCTGCTTGCCGCGGTCCTGTTGCTCCAAGGAGCCCAGGGCCAGCCTCGCCATATAGCCATCCCTCCCCAGGATGGCAACGTGGTTCCCAATGACTTGCAAGCGGTCTCCATTGAATTCGCCTTCTTCACAGACTACGCGGGCAACAAGTCACAGCCCAACGGGTTCTCCAGGAACTTGCTTGAGAACTTTGAGAAGATCACTGGAAAGCATTTGACAGTTAGGGTTGGAGGCACTTCCCAGTATGCTGCTCCCTCTGTTGGGCCTCAGAAATACTGATGACTGTGACTGCCCAGAGACCATTCCTTCTATTACCCTGATCAAGAGGATACCATCCAGCGTATCTACCAGGATCCAAGCGACGACCAGCCCAACCTGATCAACTATGGTCCGGGCTTCTTCGAGTCCTATCACACCTTAGGCCCGGTGCCCTTCATCCACGGACTCAACCTGGCCCAGAACGATTCAGTCAGTCGACTCACAACGGCGGCTACGGCAGCGTGTCAGTCGATTGGCTCGCAACTGCATATCGTCGAGCTCGGGAACGAGTGGGACATGGATCCGCAGAGATATCGTCCTGCAGACTACTCCGCCCACGACTATGTCGATGAATGGAACCTCAAGTCGGCTGCTGTCATGGCGGCTATCCACGAAGCATGTCCCCATCTCGACCTCGGGCTCATGGCTCCAACCTTCATCTTTATGGATATCATCGACGAGGCCTGGACGGCGGAGGAGGTTTTCAGTCTGGGCTACGACCCGAATAGATTGACCAGAGAACTCGCCTTCCACAAGTATGTCTCTCTCTGCTATGGATACTGTCGGGCTGAATGTTGACCACTTAAAGCTACATGGGTGCCAACTCGCCGCCGAATCCGCCGCCGGCTTATGATCTCCAGAGTATGTCTACCCGGCACATTATCTGGTGATGCTAATACGTCAACAGAAACGCTCATGAACCACACGAGTATCGTCGAGAATCTTGCGCCACAAATCGAGCGCCGCGAGAAGCTGGCGTACCTCGGCCATCCCTTCATTCTCGGAGAGCTGAATTCCATCGCCGGCGAGGGAGTCGCCGGTGAGACCAATGTGTTCGGCGCGGCTTTGTGGCTGGTTGATTTCTCCCTGTGGGCTGGAGAACATGTAACCTTATAGTCCCTTATCTCATGGCGAGTGGCTGACATTTGCCAGGGCATCCAACGCCTTCACTTCCACCAAGGAACCGACTACCGATATGCATCATGGCAGCCCATCAAAACCGACGCCATGCCGATAATGACCCGGCCCCCATATTACGGCCAGATCATGGTTGCCTCTGCGCTGGGTCGCTCGGAAGACGCCCGGATCGTCCACATCCCCCTCTCCCAAGACACCGAGTCGGCTTACGCCATCTATGACGGGGACCACCTGTCGAAGCTCGTCGTGCTTAACCTGCAGGCGTTTAACCAAACGTCCGGTCAGCGCGCGCGGCCGGCTCGGGAGTACAAGTTCCAGGTCCCCGGACATGCTCGTCGCGCCAAGGTCGAGCGTCTGATGGCTCCAGGAAGTGATGCTACCGATAGTGTCACGTTCGGGGGGGTCTCCTATGATTACGATCTCAGGGCTGGAAGGCCGGTTAACGTCGACCCGGCGACGGAAATGGCAAGGGTCAGGAATGGGGTTGTCAGTGTCGAATTACCTGACTCGTCTGCTGTCCTTTTGACTTTTGCTTGATCTGACCGCTTGGCATCCAACGATGACGCTCACAGTTCGAGGTAGTGCATTAATGTATTCAGCTCTGCTGCGTAGGATAGTCTATTTACATGTTTCAAGTGTCTTCGGTACTCGGCGTTGAATTCAAGGCCGCAAAGAAGCGGCGATGCAGCGGATTAGTAGACGCGTCCTTGGAAGAGGCTCGCCCGCGATTATGGACAGTGTACTCGGGGTTGTCGGGCGTGGAAGCAGAATGGATGCCCCCATCGGGCTGTCGGCTGTGAAAGGAGAGATCCACGAAATCCGACAGATCGGTGGGCGCAGCGTTCCTGACACCGATATCGGTGATGTCGACCAACCTGGACAGGATGGCATATTCCAGCTTGAGCTTGATGCTGTAGAACAAGGCCTTCAAGGTCACATGGATGTCAAAATAGCCCAAGTATTGGACTCCGATCACAGCGGCATCCATGAGGATCATGGCGAGGTTCACGATCAGGAGCTGGACCAGGATGCCCCGATAGTGACCTCCTGGGACGAGGCTCAACAGGCGCACGGCCTCCCAGGCGTAGATGGCGGACAGTATAATCTCCTGGATGGAGAAGCCGACCAACTGGATGCGCTCGAAGATCTTGAAGGCGGCGGTGAAGAGATGGCGCTTGTTCGAATGGCTGCCCAGTTCGAGGACGAAGCCGGGGATGTGGAAGATGATGGCGTCGATGATGATCATGGCGAGCGTGGCGCGGAGGACTTTCACGTTGCGGCAGATCAGATGCAGACGCGACCACAGGACCAGCGACTGGCCAGTGACCATTCCGACCCAGGCGACCAGCTCCATGGCTATGGGGAACAGGTTGACGAAGATGTCGTAGATGATGAGGACGTAGCCGAGAGTGAAGGGGATGATGCTCGTTGAGGCGATCAGAAGACACCAGAAGTAATAGCCGCTATAACGCTTGAAGGTGATGAAGCAGAGCACCAGGAGCTCGAGGGCATTGTACCAGGCGAGGCCGACGAAGCAGGCGACTGTGGTCCGGCCGGCGAACCCGTGAGAAGCGAGGCTGAATTGACTGCCGAAGTCGTCGCTGGACATCGGGCATTTCGGGGGGATTGAGAGAGGGATGGGGAGTAGAGAGTAGACTGTATGAGTGAGTAGAAGTAGAGGTAGTGTAGTATATAACCAGTAGTAGTAGTGTGTGTGGAGGAGTGAAGAAGCCAAGGACGAGGAGAGAGAGACGACAGGGAGAGAGAGGCGGGAGATGCAGGGCAGACGCAGGGCAGACACGGGGTGGCGGAGAGCCAAGTGCGGAGGGTACCCACTGATTGGTTAGGATTTGTGGAGACTTACCCGGCGCAGTGGGCTCGAGTCTGGCCGCTGATTGGCCGCCACAGCCCAGTCTCTGTTTATTGCCTTGTTGCCTTTTTGCCTTGCTGCCCTTCTGCCTTTCTGCCTTTCTGCCTTTCTGCCTTTCTGCCTTTCTGCCTTGCTGCCCGGGAGCTCTCTTCTCCGTCCAGTGCACACACTCTCTACATCTCTACTCTCACTCTCCTCTACTCTGCATCAACTACCCATGTCCCTTGCTGAGTCTATCGCTACCGGCTTGCTTGATCACGTCCGAATTACTACTACCCGACTCCCATTGAGGGACTCCTTGTCTTATGCGCAATGCTCATTCTGTACGCTACGTACTCCACATAGCTCTTGCGATATGGAGTCGACTTCCTCTACTCGGCCACTACCTGCCAACGCTAAGCCGTCAATGTAACCATGCAATACCGTTCAATGCGGGGTTCAATCTATCATGTCTCCCGTCGCTGTATCCCGCCGCTAACGTCCTGGCCGGCTGCTACCGGTTATTGCCGCCAATCTTGCCAGGCCAGCTAACTATGCAATTAGTCGGTGCACTATAAAATGGGTGTGCATTCCCCCAATTGTCGTTCCTGAAAGCATTGTTGCGGGTTTTGTCGTTGTTGAACAGGTCCTGCAGAATGCCTGTGCCCGCTCGCTGGGCCCTGGCCCTGACCAGCGCTCTCCTCATACAATCGACGAACGCTGCGCCAACGACAGCTCGTCCCGAGAAAAATGACCTCGGCGATCCCTTCGCCGTCATTGATCCCCAGAACTGGGAAAACCCGGACGACATGACCTGGGACGACTGGACCACGCCGCCCGGCACCAACTGGGCCGACCCGACGCGCAAGGCTCAACCCGCAACTTCAACATCGCCCTCGTCGCCGTCGACTACTCCGACCTACCCTTCACCATCACCCAGCCCGATGAGTCGACCATCTTCGGAAACCCGCAGCCGGGCTCGCCCAAGGTCTCCCGCGACAAGGTCACCTCCTTCTACCACGACTTCCTCAACAAGCCCAACGACCTCAACCGCGGCCACACCATGCACGAGTACTGGATGACCGACTCGCAGGGCCGTTTTGGCGTCGACCTGACCGCGTTCGGCGTCTACCAGCTGCCCGCCCTGTCCTACCAGTACGGCCTGACCGACGGCATGAACCCAGGCGAGTGTCCTTCCGGCAAGAAGTGCAGCCTAAACATCCGCGACGATGCTCTGAGCGCCTGGCGCGCCGATGTTGGCGACAAGGAGGCCGAATCGTTCGAGCTAGTCTTCATCCTCTCCGCAGGCCAGGACGAGTCGTCGTCCTGGCAGGAATTCGGCGAGATGATGTTCCTCACCCGCGACGATGTCACCGAAGAGTTTGGCCCCCCCGGGAATGGATCAGACGCCGACTGGGCCACAACCCGCTACGTCGACTGGACCTCCTGGGCCTCGGCGTCGTCCATCTGGCCCAACGCCCTGGGCAGTTCGTCCACGCAGGCCGAGAGCTCCGGCATGGCCACGTTCGCGCACGAGCTGAGCCACCTGCTCAACATCCCGGACAACTACAACAATCCCTACGGCGAGCCGCTGCGGCGCTCGTATACGGGGCCCTGGTCCATGCTGTCGCGCGGCTCGTTCAACGGGCCCGGGGGTCCCCACACGCGCTGGCAGATTCCCCCGCGCCATGGCGGCTCCATGGGCTGTCTGCACACCCTGCGTGACAAGAATGAGCTCGGTCTGGTCAGCAACGAGAGTACATTGCACCTATCACGCGACGGGCTGGCAGAGTCGGGGCACACTGTCGTAGCGCGGCTGACCGCGCGCTCGGTGGCTCCCGGCGGGGACGACCTAATGGGCATCCAGATCACTATGGACAAGGACCTCTCGCCGCCGTGCGACATCAGCAAGGACCTTCTTTGCGACGGCGGTGGGTTCGACGCTTACAACGTCGAGGTGATTGATCGGATGGGCCCGGACTCGTTCACCCCCGACTCGGGCGTGATGCTCAGCAAGACCAAGACCGAGTGGCGCGACGGGCTGTACCAGTGGACGATTGACGCGAACCCGCAGGACATCGAGATGGTCGACTTCATCCGGCCCGACGGCACCAAGGCCATGATCACCATGGGCGACTACCGCCAGCTGTCCGACGCGCTGTTCCACGCAGGCACACGCTCTGGCAGCGAGTTCGAGTACACGGACCAGCCCAATTGCCTGCACTTTTACATCATCGACGCGCGCCGCAACGAGAAGGGCGTGCTCTCGTACACCACCGCCGTTCGCTCACTCGACCGCAGCAACGTCGACCGCAACGCCCTCGGCGTCTCCGTGGGCTGGGGCGACGTGGTATCCGGCGGCAACAACACGCCCACCGGCAAGGGCGTGACCTGCTCATTCCAGCTGCACAATACCGGCAAAGGCTCGGACGTGTACCGTCTCGAGGCCTCGCCCATCCTGGCTCCCGGCTGGCGCATCCAGCTACCCAACAAGCTAGCGACAGCCGAGTCTGGAGCAACAGTAACGGCCAACCTGGCCGTGGCCGCTGGTGAGCATGCGGCGTGGGTGGCTGCATTCCAGCTGACGGCGCAATCTGAGTCGGATCCGAAGGTGTCGTCGACGGGGTACTGCGTGGTGAACAAGTATTGGAATTAGATTCTATCGTGGTAGCCATGAGCGCTGTAAATAGTGGGAGGACGTAAAGTAGCAGAGAAGCGGCCGAATTCCGCCTTATCACTTTTCTTTCTCTCTTCTCCAGTTGGCAACATGCTGAATAGGAGCAAACAGAAGCAGCGCCTCGTGCCTCGTATTCCTGTTATGCTCAAGTGGCCGTCACTCGCGCGGATCGGATTCCCGAACTCGAAGAACTCGGGCTATTTTATAAGTCTAATGCTCAAAGTTGGTGCAACCCGCTCTGTATTCCCCGGTGCACTTATCCCCCGGGCTCATCCTCTTCATCCCAGCGTTACCACGCTATCAAGGTGTTACTCAATCTCTGCCACGTCAATCTGCTCCTTCCCCGGCGCACCATCTCCACGTCCGGCGCCGACGAATGCTTGTCGCGCTCGAATAGCATATCCAACTGCTCGAGGGTCTTGTCCTCTGTTCCACCCAAAACACAACCTGGTATTTTCTCAGTGACGAAAAAGGACGAGAGACGGACTACTCAATAAGAACGATAGTTCCGACATCGCCCATTCTACGGCGAAGATCGTAATCGTTACGTAGACCAGGAAAACGCATAAAAAAAGCCCATCGCTAACTTTGCGAATATAAAGTAGCTTGGTTTTTTTTTTTTTTTTTTTGTCACTGCAAAATGCCTTGGTCGCTGGCGCTCCCGCAGGTTCTCTCTACCTCACCGTTTCTCTCTACAATTACTCCCATCGCTATTGGTTCTTTCGTCGGCTATCTTGTCAATCGTGAGCACTTACCTACCTCTGTCTAATAATCCTTACAGGGCCATTAAACCCCACCACTTTACAGGCCAAAGAACCCAAGACACCTATCGCACCCTCCGCCAACCCCCACTCTACCCATCCTCGTGGCTCTTCAGACCCGTTTGGACCGTCCTATACGGAATTATGGGCTATGCCGCTCACCATACTACCCTTGCCGCCACTGATCCTCATGATCTCGCCAACTCCCAGATCCTGTACACGTCGCAGCTTGTTCTAAACTATTTGTGGACAAGGTGGATCGCCTTGCGTTTTGGTTGATGGTGCCTTATGCGGGATGGCTAGGGTTTGCGACGTATCTCAACGCGAGCTTGGGATTTTTGAATGGATGGGCCGTTGGGGGAAAGCGAAGGCAATGATCCATTGATCTCAGATTCGCCCATCTTGGTGCTGACTATTCGTTGCTTTTGTCGGTCACAGGGCTCTGGGTATTTGTCTTATAGCTAGGCTTTCTATGCTTACAGTATGATGCTCTCCAAGCAGTTAAATAGGTTTTTTATCGCCCGGACTAGTTAACCTAACAGTGTTTACCAGAACAAACGAGAACATTTAGCAATCCATTCCAGTTGACCTTCATTCTCTCCGCTGTCTAGAATAATTCTTTTGTATAAAAAAATAAAAAAATAAATATTAAAAAAAAAGTCTTCTTTTTATCAAGGTCATTTGCATGCCTTTCACGTCCTTAGCGCCGCAATAGAAATAACCCCAAGGCTGAACTTTCCCTCCTGTCTTCCAAAGAAACTGCAGGCCTTCAGCTAAACACTAGAATCCAAACCAGCTAGCAGGGAACCCACCTCCGAACCATAATACTAAACTGTTCGATGCACGCCAAATTCAACGGCCGCGCATCATCCACCTGCTTTCCGCGATAGGTGGCTCTGAAGTCCTCCCACCTCGCAAAACCTCTTCCCCCAACCGCATCTATGCGGAAATCATACTCCCAGCTTAGCGTACTCGATTGCCGGCCATCGGATCGCTGTGGAAGAGCCTCGTCTTTGAGAATCAGCGTGTACATCTTCCCGTCTGATCTTTCATGATCGAGGCATATTTCAACTCCGTCATATGCGGACACATCCCACCCTCCGATTTCCCTTGTCGTGCGCTGCGATGCGAAGCCTGCCCCTCCAAGCGTAGAAATGTCTAAGCACCCGTAAAAATCGGCGACTGAGGACCCAGGGACGCAGGTAATATTGGATAGGGAAGACCCCCCGCGCACTCGATCGTCGGAGGAAGTCCACTCGTCTGCGTTCCAAGCTCTGCTAGTTGCTAGCTTTAGTTTCCTGATGCACAAGAGTGTGCGTACCTGCTTCCTCCAAAGAGAGGTTTGTGAAACGCTTGCGACATCTTTTAATGAAGCATCGATGGTGATGTTCAAGAGCGGTTAGATACAGTGGGGGGCAAGTAGTATTACTAACACAGCGCTAGAAATGATGCCCTACCGCCTCTATAATCAACTGTGGCGAGCCTATATGATGGATGGAGATCTCTCCCACAGCTCTGGTGTTTTAAACCGCCGAAGAAACCCGACATTCATACAGCCAACGCTGCTGTCAACTCACGATTTTTCTGCATTTAGCGGATGACTGCACCGTTAGCCCTACGGGGTGTTTCTAGCTCTACGGGGTCTTCGCGTTTTCTCCGCATCATCCTGTTTTGAACGTTAATACCTGATCGGGAAACTAATTGAGCTTCACCTCCTAGCGTTTCTGCTTTATCTGTTTGCAGCTTGCTGGCTCAGGGGACCATGTTGTGAAGGCGGAGAGCCACCCTGCTAAGTCGTGCTCTGCCGCCTGTCTTTTTATGTTTCCCAGATAGCTTCATAATTTAATGATTATTCTGCTATCGATCAGTCCCTCTAACATGCCTTAGAGCGCCTGCTTATGAAAATATACTACTCCGAACATTTATAGAATCACCTCCTCCTCTTCCAATCCCTCCTTTAAAATCAGCTGGCAACCGGACAAGGTGCCTTAAAAGATGATCCGCGGATTCTAACGGCTCTAACAATCTTTTTTTCCTTCCAGAATTACTTTGTGAAACTCGTACGTACAGTACTAGAATGCAAAGTAACAGGAACGAGCGATACTACTAATTAGTCAATTAATTATCTTAAAAATCATGCCCTTCACATATAGAGAGAAATAACATTATGAACGTACAAGCTTATCGCTGAGTTGCTTTCTTATAGCGAGCCAGTGCCTTCTCTCTTGTCTCCGAATGATCAACTATGGGTCTGGGATACCCATTCCGCTCTGCAACCTCAGCGGCACCGCGCTTATACGGTTCATGGACCGACTTACTTTTCACGTTCCTCAATTCTGGGACCCAGTGTCGTATGTACTCGCCGTCGGGATCAAATCGCTCACTTTGGCGAAGAGGGTTGAAGATACGGAAATAAGGCTGCGGATCAACACCAGTACTAGAGCCAAATCCCCATCCGCCGTGGTTAGAGGCGAAATCGCCATCAATTAGCCGGTCCATGAAGTACTGCTCGCCGCGACGCCAATCGATGAGAATATCTTTGGAGAGGAAAGAAGACACGACCATGCGCGCACGATTGTGCATCCATGCATCAGAGTTAAGCTGACGCATCGCCGCATCGACAATGGGGTAGCCGGTTTTGCCTTGACACCAGGCGTCGAAATGAGCTGCGTTGTATTCCCATTCAAGGTTGGTGAATTCGGGCTTAAAACATTTGTTCATGCTGTTCAAAAAAACATTAGTTATTAGCGGAGTAAGAAGCGTTTCTCCTCTTACCAAATGAAAGGCCAATGAACAAGTACATGCTTGTAAAAGTCCCGCCATGCAACCTCACTGATCCACGACACAAAACCAGGCTCATTGCGATCTAATTGATTGTTGTTCTTCTGACTGGCCTTTACAACTGCAGCCCTGGCGCTGAGCGCGCCCGATGCAAAGTATGGGCTCAGAATGGAGGTGTGCGCGCCCGCCAGCTTGTTTCGAGCATTTTCGTAGTCCCTTGCCTTTTCTCCTAGGAACTCCTCCAGCCGGCGCAGTGCCTCATGTTCTCCCTCTGGATATAGTGTTCGAAAATGTTTCTTTTCCTCGTCGGACAACTGCTTGTTCTTAGGGACGGCGGGTACATCACAGCCAAATAGCTCCTCGAAATTTCGTCGAGGGTTTCCCGGGTTAAAGCCAGGCTTGTCCACCAGCTCAAGATAATCGGGATTCTTTTTGAGAAAAGCAAGCCAAGACCGATACCATGGGCTATAGACGGCATACTGTTTTCCCTGCTGGGAAGTAAGAAGGCCCGGGTGAACGACGCAGGCATCGTGAATAGTGTTAAACTTGACACCATTTCGCGAACATAGTCTCACCAGCTGTGCTTCGCGCCGTAACTCATCCACTTCGTATTCCAAATTCGCAAAGAGATGATTTGCGCCCCACTGCCGACACAGATCAACGATCCGGTTCGGAATGTCCAACCTCCTATCCTGAGTTTCCATGTAAAAGGGAATGTCAAGTTCGTCAAGATCCCGCCGGAGGAGAGCCAGAGTCCGAATGATTAGGTCGACGCGCGGTGCGCTACAGATATGAGCTGTCAGATCCTCGGGTGAGAATATATAGAGCGCAATAAGTGGAATGCTGTTATCGCAAGCGACCTGGTATGCGGTTTGTAAAGAGCGATTGTCGTGTAACCGGAGGTCGGATTTAAACCAATGCACAACGGCAGCATTAGTCTTGACTGACTCGGTCGACTCCCGAGCCTCTTTGCAGGCTTTCTGCAGGCTTTCGATGGGGCGCTCCAAGTCGCCATTGTTGTACGCATCGCATCGCTCGTTTGTCATTTCAGGTGGATAAAAGGCCCGATTAACGATGCCGAACTCCTCTGCTCGCTTTGTGTTTGGATGGAAGCGCGTTGAGTTCTGCCTGACACGTTTCGAGGCCTGCGAAGCGCCACTCACTAAAGCGACGGAATCGGAGCGTTTTCTGGGCGGCATTATGAAAATGCAATAGACAAAAGGGGTTTTCGACTATTAGAAATTGTGCGGAAGAAACCAGGCTGAGAAGAGGGGAAATAGGAACTTTTATTCTCGTTTTCGTACAGAGAGAGACAGAATTCTTGGGGCTAGTTCCGCCGCCGGACCGCTCCTGTAGTTGCATAACTTCAACTAGCCTAAAATCGGACTCTTGTCTTTGTCTACTCCATATGGATTTACTGACTTGTCCGCATTTCAACCGCCGCTAGAAAACCCCGACGGAATTCCATCATGCCGCATCGCCCAGTGATCCTGGTTGCCGGGCTCGCGTGCGAGACATCGACCTTCAACCCGTCGCGCACCCTCGCTCCAGCATTCCACCCCCAGCGCGGGTCCGAGATTACCGACAAGTATGCATTCCTGCACCCAGAGACATCGCTGGGCAAAGCGGCCGACTGGCGTGGCGCGCTCATTGGCCACGCTCTGCCGGGCGGGATTGTGACGCGAGATGCATTCGAGGAGCTGGCGGGAGAAATCATTGCCCGGATGGAGGATACTATTGCTGCTTCAACCGCCGTCCACGGCCTCTGGTTCGACATCCACGGTGCCATGTGTGTCGAGGGCCTCGACGATGCCGAGGCCGAGCTCCTCCGTCGTATTCGCGAAGTCATCGGCCCGGACGTTCTCGTGTCGGCGTCGATGGATCTCCATGGCAACGTTTCGCGGCAACTCGCCCATCAAACCGACTTGATCACTTGCTATCGCATGGCGCCGCATGAAGATGCGCTCGACACCAAGCGTCGCGCCTGTCACAATCTGGTTGAGCTTTTGAACCCAACAGGAATGCGGACAGTAGCAGCCCAGGGCCGCCCGGTGAAAGCGTGGATTCCCCTCCCGATTCTTCTACCAGGCGAGCAGACATCAACCAGGGTAGAGCCGGCTAAGCATATCTACGCGGCCGTCCCGACTGTCGAGGCGAAACAAGGAGTCATCGATGCGGCCATCTGGGTTGGCTACCCCTGGGCAGATGAACCACGCAACCGCGCCGTGGTCATGGCCACCGGCTGGGATGAAGCTGCAGTGGCCAGCGGCGCGGAGCAGCTGGCACGGCTCTTCTGGGATGCACACCAGGACTTTGCATTTGTCGGGCCAGCCGGATCCTTAAAGGAGTGCTTGGATACGGCGCTGTCGTCGTCGGCCCATCCTTTCTTCATCTCGGACTCCGGTGATAACCCGACGGCGGGGGGCTCGGGCGATGTGACCTGGACTCTGATGCAGCTGCTCGCTCGGCCAGCGTTCCATGACTCCGGTCCGACGGTGATCTACGCGAGTATCCCTGGACCGAATGCAGTGCGCACAGCCGTGGAGGCCGGGGTTGGTGCCACCGTCACTGTCACAGCGGGAGCGGAGGTCGATGATCGGTTCGCAGGCCCGATCACCCTAACAGGGCGCGTTCATGCCATCAAACACGGCGACAGAGATGCTGTCGTCGAGGTGGTGCTACAGGTTGGCTCTGTCTATGTGATTATCACGCAGCTGCGCAAGCCCTACCATCGCGAGCGCGACTTCACTGACCTCGACCTCGACCCTCGCTCTGCCGGCATCGTGATCGTCAAGATCGGGTATCTGGAGCCGGAGCTCCATGCGATGGCCGCCGACTGGATGCTGGGCCTCACGCCGGGCGGAGTGGATCAGGACCTGAAGCGGCTGGGGCACCGTCGTATCCGGCGGCCGATGTGGCCTTTTGATCGAAGCTGGACAACGCCTCCAGACCTTGCGGCGCGCATGATCCCACGGTCGAATGAACTGTGCGGTGGATGCGGTGGAGAGGTCCTTTAGACGATGGATTAGAGTACATAAGCATGGGTATATGTCTAGTATTCTATGCTCTATATGGATAAATCAAGGGGCTATGTGTGCGCAGTCAAGTAACGTGCTCCTTCTCCTCCTCCTTTGGAATTCTAACCCAGACGACAGTGACCAACGCGGCCAGCAGCTGAGTCGCCAGGGCAAACCACCAAATGGCCCGAAG
This sequence comes from Aspergillus sp. HF37, assembly GCA_003698115.1. Taxonomy (NCBI): domain Eukaryota; kingdom Fungi; phylum Ascomycota; class Eurotiomycetes; order Eurotiales; family Aspergillaceae; genus Aspergillus; species Aspergillus sp. HF37. The sequence goes on from RAQS01000015.1 coordinate 43,424, forward strand.
ACCCTCGAGCCCTATCTCGCCGGACGGGCTCATGTCCACTTTGGCGCCAATCGCATCGGCAACACTCGTAATGATGGCCGAGGACAGGTTCTGGTTCGTCACCAGCAGGCTCCCGGCGCTGCCCTGGTACGACCGGGCTACATTGCTGGTTATGAAGATCGACGCCGCCGCAAACGCCAGGTCCGGGCCAAACGTCACCAGCGACACCCCCGGGAACGAAAGCGCCCAGTAGATCGTGTGCGGCGACTGCGGCAGGAAAAACGCAGGCCCCATCGTAAACGCGAACATGGCTGCCACGTAGATGTAGTGTCCCGGGACCACATGCAGCGTGCGACTGACCACCCACGTCGCCAGCACCCCGACCAGCGCGTTCGGGATGGTATACAGCGCCGCGGTTATGGGGCTGGCGTTCTGGATGCGCAGCCAGAATTGGATCGCGTAGAACTGCCACGCCCCAAAGTACGACCCGAACCCCAAGAAGTAGGCCACCATCAGCGGCGTGAGCCCCTTGGTCTTCCACAGCCGGCTGGGAATCAGCGGACGAGGCACGCGCCGCTCGACGAAGAAGAGGCCGATCAGTAGCAGCCCGCCGACGGTCGTCAGCGCATATGTGTAAGGAGACCAGGAAGTCACCGAACCCTGGGTGAGCCCGAAGAGCACGAAGACGCATCCGACGACGGCCATGGCTGCGCCGAGGAAGTCGAACTGGCGCAGCGACGGCGCTTCGGCACCGACCTCATCGGCCACGGGGCGCAGCGACGGGATGGACAGGTACGCCGCGACGCAGCACAGGCCCGTGATGATGGCGTTCGTGCCGAAGATCCAGGGCAGGTGGCCGCTGAGCGCGCCGCCCTCGAGCGCCCCCAGACAGAAGCCAAACGGCGCCGTCGCCGCCATCGCCGAGAACACGCGGTTCTTGCGAATGCCCGGCTTGTACACGCGGCCCAGGATGCTCATGCTGCCCGAGACCAGCACACCGATGGCCAGGCCCTGCATGGCGCGCACGATGAAGAAGAGCACGTAGCGCGAGGGGCGCAGCGAAAAGGCACCGACGATATTCCAGACCGTGATCCACGCAAAGGCGCCGACCATGAGGGTCTTGGGTCGCGTCAGGTCCGTCAGAGAGCCCGACACCACGACGGACAGCCCGTTGGCCGTGTTGAACGCGCCCACCAGCCACGGGAGCTCGGTGTGCTTGATGTCCAGCGTGCGTCGCAGCTGCTGCTGGACCACCAGCACATCCCCGAGAAGGAAGGAGAACAGCAACAGGCCCGCCGAGCACACGATGACCAGGACGATCTCCGACGCGAAGCTGCGGATCTCGGGGGGTACGCCTTGCGACACGCTCTGCGACGGAGGCTCCTCCGCGACGTCAAAGACCTGCGACGGCTTGCGGCTGACCAGGCCGCGCTGTCCTGGCTCGTTCGTGTCTCCCTGTTTGGCGAGGGTTATGGTTCTCGAAACATGATCGAGAGCATCCTGGCCGGGCTGCGGATGGAGAAGCGGGTCTGGGGTTTGCGCGCCGATGTGCGCCGTGTTGTTCCAGGAGAACGACGAGCGGCCGGACAGAGGCGCCGAATGAGGGTCGTGGGCGTTGGCAAGGTCGGTGATGTCGTGGGGCTGCTGGAGGGTCATGCTGGTAGGGCTGGAGAGCACTAGTAGTACTACATAGTAAGAGTAGAGTACGTACTACTGCAGTCGATTAAATATTTATATCGAAAGATATCTCTTACCGAGTCTCTCGCCATGACATCACGCTCAACGATAAATTCCGAATCAGGAAAATGGTTTCCTATATACAGACAAGTAGTAGTACTTATGTACCGGGTTTTGTCCTGGCTTTCTAAACTCCCCTTTCCGTTTTAGTGCTCACTGAGCGCTCACTGAGTAGACCTAAGTACGGGGCGAGTGCAGGGTGAGTGCAGGGTGAGCAGCCTGAGTAGCGTACCCTCAATAAAATGTAGCGTATGCTAGTGGGCTAATGTTTTACCCATGCCCACCTTACCCTGACACCTGCAACACAATCCGCGAAAATCCCAGATACATTGACCCTCACGGAGCCAGGTTCATCCAACTTTGGACGAACGGACTCGCCATGAAATATCGCGGAGTTGTTTACGATGTCGGGCTGAAATTCAGCGACCAAGGGTTCTCGGTCGAACCGTTCGATCCCGCTCTGGTGCAGCACGACATGCACGTAATCGCCAACAATTTGTATGCCAACGCTGTGCGAGTCGAGGGGGAGGAAATTCAGCGACTGGCAACTGCGGCACGTGCCGCCCATGCAATGGGACTTACGGTGTTCTTCAACCCGTGGAAGATGAACGCGGGCTTCAAAGAGACGCGCGCCTATCTCGAAGAGGCTGCGCAGGCCGCAGAGCAACTCAGGATCGAAGGTGTCGATCTAGTTTTTGTTGCTGGCTGCGAGTACACAATCTTCAGCAAAGGGGTCTTCCCAGGCGAATCATTCAACGAACGTGCAATGTGGCTTGGTGCTCAGTTTCCTGGCGGCCACATGTCGAAAGATCTTCCCGCAGCCTTACGTGAGAAGTCGATAAAGCTCAACGAAGTCTTACGGTCTTTGGCGGAGGCCGTCCGCGCCAACTTCGGTGGAACGGTGACGTACTCGGCTGGAACCTGGGAGGTGGTCGATTGGGACATCTTCGACATTGTTGGCATCGATTACTATCGCCGAGGGGAGTCGAAGGAGGAGTATGTCGCAGGCCTTGAGCGTCACAGATCCGACAAGCCGCTCGTCGTAATGGAGCTTGGTTGCTGCGCCTACGAAGGAGCGGCCGACCGCGGTGATGGTGGCTTCATACTTCTCAAGGGCACGAATCCAGACGGCAGCGGCATTTTTGAAGGCGACGTCGTCCCGACCCGCAGCGAGCGGGAGCAGGCCGATTATTTAGGTACGCAGCTTGATCTCCTCGCCAATGCGGACGTTCACGCGGCCTTCGTCTTTGTCTTTTCATTCCCGCCTATGCGAACGGGTGAGGGGCCTCGTGACCTTGATATGATGTGTTTCTCTTTGGTCAAGACTTTCCCTGACTGTGACCCGAGGTCAAAGTCTATGCCTCCTTGGGCACCTAAGGAATCGTTTCACCGTGTTGCCGACGTCTTTCGGGCCATTTCGCAGTAGCACAATTGGCACCAATGACGCCGGGGCTAGGGAAAGTATAAAAACAGCGAGTGGGTTGACAAGAGAGCAATGCCGAACGGAATGATCCTGCTGAGGTTTTGCGGTCAGGTATTGTATAGGTTGTCAAGGAGCTTGCAATTCTACGAGTAATACACTGTATGGGTAGGAAAAAGAATATCACTCAGAATAAGGACAAGCCAATAGTGAGTCGGCTAGTTTAAAGCACACATAGACAGTGGGAAAATAACAAGGGAGGGACTTATTACCGTCGCGTTCTCTGCCACGAGAGTCGATCGATAAGTAATAAGTCAGAATTATAGAGACACTCTTTCACCATTTTATCGAATCTGGTCGCTTTTTAGTCGACATGAAAAATCTGAGAGAAAGCACTCAGGATGCTAATTAGAGCTGAAAGCTGCTAGCACGTGCAGCATTAATCCTATTTGTCTGCAGTCCTAATCTAGTCTTACTCCTCCGCCTAGTATCGTATCCCTACGGCTTGTGTCTTCGAATCCCAAAATGAATGTATAATATACTACTAGTGCAAGTACTTAGTAGCTCCAGCCGTTTAGCTATTCGTGGGCTTTAGCATTCGAGGAACCAGACAATCCATTAGAAGTCCATAGTAGACAAAGCCATTTCCACCTGGCCAAACTCGATCTATAAACGGCGGAATCTTTCAAGTTAACGAGTTGGTCTTACCCGAGCGAATCGTTCGGTTACCCACCACTCAAGCAACGGCTCTATTAGACGTCGCAGCAGGCAAAGTTATATCCACCAGGACAAACTGGATCTAGGTCGTGTAAGTAAATTACGGAGTCTTATCTTAGGTTAATAAGGCAATCTTACCCGGGAGAACCAATCCGGTACACTGATCGCGCCAGCCACAGTACGTGCCGCCACCAATCACTGTACATGGTACGATATAGCAACCCATCACGTTGCTTGAATCCCAGGGACATGGCCAGTCTCCGGGGCTGCCTTCAGCGGCGACGCCGCCCCACTCGTTATGGCAAACACCGGCATCAAGACAGATACACCCAGGAGTATCCCAGGAATTAGAGCAAGGGCCACCAATGGCCGCTAGAATAGATGGAGGAAGAGAAAGTAGAACGAGAAGAGCGAAAAGCTTCACATTCGTGGGGAGTTGGAAATAAACCAGCTGTTTAGTTTGTTTTCCAAAGTTGCCGTTGACGACTTGTCAAGTCTTAACAAGGGGACAAGAAGAGAGGTCTTATTACATTTTAAGTATCCTTCAGGCACAATGCGGCCGAGGGATTGAGGTTACATCGGCTGCATTGTAGATGAATACTTAGATGTCTCGACCCCTTACTCCGAGGGCTGTGCTTTCATATCAACCAATGCTTCGAGGGGAAATGGTGACATGGAATTTCGTGTATGCGCGATAGATGCAGAGGTGGTGCTGTGACAAGAACACAATCTAACTTTCTAATTGGGTATATCAGACCCGACTTCTTCGCCCCTCTTATCCAGTCCATCCATCCGTACATGTTGAACCGGTCATGCCTTTGGCGAGGGACACTTACGACGAAGATATATCACATGCCTTAGGTAGACAATCTTGCTTGCAGGCCAATGGATTTTAATATCTGTAAGTTGAACGGCGTCAGGTTAGACGCCAGGATAATTATACTACTAATAACCACGGAAACACGCTGGAATAAGCACTTCCCCGCAGCCACCCACATCACGACAAATTAGAATAATGCCTCACGCACCCTTTACTAGTGTGTAGTAGCGGCCGCATACGCCTAGCTATCATACAGCGAGCAAGCGTGCGAATAACTGTGATAAACCTAGTAAGCCGACGGTCTCTGGTTTGTAAGAGCACAACCTGGTGGCATTTCACGAGGATTCTGAGAAGAGAAAGCATTCTACTAAACAGTGTGAGAAGAAGACGACAGTCGATCACTTGAACAATCTAGCCCTAACCCGTGTACAGGAAAGCCGGTCAATGGAGGTCTCTTGGGCTTGACCACAACCTCCGCTGGCCACTGTGACTAGCACTGTGGCAGCGTGACTGACAGCAAGCCCGGTGGCGAAAAGGGGCGTACTTTACGATGTACCGCGGCAATACCCCCAACACTGTGACCCTGAGGACTAGAGGACTAAAATGGTTACCGTCCTACCGATGATGCTCTGGCAAGCGGTTAATATATGCGGCAGGCTAAAAGTTCTCACCGTATCACTAGAGAGGCTAAGGGTCATACCACGCCACTTAGCTAGCCTTTCTTGGGTTGTTACTCTGCAGGAGATGATTCATACAATCACGCAAACGTAAAATAAGGAAAGAGAAAGGGTTTAAGTTAAGTGCTATATGCCTGCCATAACTTCCACCACGTTGAGTAGCTAGACTTAGTACACCATATAGCGTGAAATGAAATTCGAAACCCTAAAAGGCGACTGGGCATGAAATAAGTATCTATTATATATCGTTATTATAGTCCATAACATCATGATCTCACAGCGCGGTCCTCAATTTCAATAGCTCAGTGACGATCACTCAAACCAATAGCGGGTTGCTATTAAAGCTAGCTATAGTGCAGCTACCACGAGAATTATTAACATGGAGAGAGGAAGGTTGTGTGCTCTGCTCGCTTTAAGGTCGGTCACTTAACCCGCTAACATACTCCCGTTTGTCGAACCGGCAGGTGCCTTAGGTGTCATCATTCAGCATCAGCCACTATGATTGGATGCTCCTAGCGAAGCACTCCACTACACTGTAGCAGACTTCATCCATAAAGGGCTTACCTAACACAACCACCCATTGTCGAGACTTCATTTTTGAAATTTCTCCACAACCACTGGTTTATTTGGTCCATTCTGTGTCTCATCCTACTCACCAGCTCTCTAGGTATCGCCCAGTATCAAGAATGTATGGCGAATGGTCATCTTACCCCACAGCTAGGCGTCGTTCTCAACGGTCATGGCAGGTCATACATAGAGCGGGCCTGTGCGCGCGCTCTTGCCAAGATTATACCTTCCGAGTACCCAGAGTCACGATATTGATGACCATTGACCATTCTGATTTCCCGAATGAGTAACAGTTCCTGACGACATCTGGGCTCGATCGTGTTCTATTTCGGGGTCTTGTTGTTGCCTATTGGGTTGATCCGCGAACTTTCTTCGCCAAGGCAACATGTTACGCACATGCGTCGATTCAGCCCTTCTGCCAGGTGCGGGCACGTCGGCCAATACCAGCCGAAGCTGTCAACGACATCGAGCGATTTCCGGTTAGGGCATAAGCTAGACTTCGCTACGGAATGGCTAATGGGCCCCTCGGTCTGATAGGATTCCATATTAAGTTTGCGGGGGTGGGTTTCCTCGGCTTCATGCGACTACTTCCTTTAGCAAGGAGTTCACGATATTTATCCTTCCACCCCCGTCGTGATCGCCTTGAGTCTAGTACACTGTACAGATCAAGGTGCGGCCACTCCTTCAAAGATGATGGCGGTTGCTGACATTGTGGCTTTCGCAGGCTTCCGCAGGCTTCCAAAACCTCCCGCCGAAAACAAATGCTCAGGGCGAGGATGGTCAATCCCATGAATGGCCCTGACTTGATGAAGGACCACCATCATGGCATCCACGTGTGCGACTCCGTTCGTTGATGAATCGCTCTTTCCGAATGTCGGCGGAGGTCAGTATTCTGTCTTTCCAATCGTGATACGCGGCTACTTGTCCGGTCCAATACTGAGGATAACTAGCTGTCGCCAGCCGATGGTGCGAGCAGATGGGGACCGCTTCTTGTTGCCTGCCATGCCCGTTTAGTTCCTGGAGATGGGAGGATGTGACGTGTATGTGGACAGGAAGACCAGGCCTCTGAACAGATGGACTAATTTGAGCAGGGCTGATCGATGACTTGAAGATTGCGCTATGGCCGAGCATTCCCGTTCTCATCCTGCTCGTCTGGTCTCTTGTTACCTTTGCGATTTTCCCGGCGCATATAACAGGGCGCCATTATCTCTCGACCAGCCCGTTGATCGGATTTGTCTTCATCACGGTACGTACGGGGTATTTTTGGATACTGGCTGTAATTTCGCAAGGTCAGTTCTGGCTAACTGGCCCGACAGATCGCCTTCATTATCCCGTCCCATGGCCAACCCAAAGAATGCTATAACGAGATCACTCCGAACCCGATGCGCAATGACGCACGATGTGCTGCGATGGGCATCTGTCTGTTCTTTGGGGCATGGGTGGTCATTTCCAGCTGTAAGGATCGCCGGCCCCAATTGACACGAGCTAATTCTCATCATTTCAACGGGTTTCTTTCGATCCGTGGCCCTGCATCTCTCTGTCTGCTGGGAGGCGCAACTCGGCAGAAAATTCCAAATCTCCTCCCTCACCATCATATTCGTTGGATCCGCTGCGCTCGTCGCAATCGCTCTTACGATTTCCGGCGTGCAGTACACCTGGGGCCGAATATGCTATCTCATCCCGCACTACGATCGCACCACCTTCTGGGGACCCCTGCTGGGTGTTTCGATCGCCTCGCTGACCCTCCAATTCATCACAATGATATACTGTCTCACAGTTGTCATCCAGCCATTCTTAGACTACCAGAAGCGCCGCTGGTACGGGGGCGGTCCGTCCCTTGGCGGCGCGCATATGATCAATACGCAGCGCACGGCGTCGAGAGCCAGGAAAATCCTGCAGATGCAGTGGCGCGCCATTATCATCACTGTCCTCATCGTCGTTTATGTTGTCTACCTGGTCTCAGTTCTCATGCGCATGCGGCGCTTCCACGAGTACCCTCTTGAGGCCCGCAGGAAGTGGTTTAAATGCCTGGCGTCGGCGAAAGGAGATAAAATGACCTGCGTGCATCTCGCCGCGGAGCTGGGCCCAAGTGAGCCGGAACTGTGGGCTGCGCTGTACATGCTTATAGTAAGTAGTCGCGCTGGGCACCATGTTTCAAAATGTGCTAACCATAGGTGCTTTTAGTTCTCCGGCCTGCTGGGCGTCATCATTTTCGTCCATCCCGTCATGCTGCGAGCCTGGGCCGATATACTGACAGGCAAGAAGCGCGTGTCTTGGGGAAACCATTCAGGAGGCGTCGTAACGAGCCACGAGTCCCACGGCGTAGTGCCGGAGACTTATCACACTCCGATAGCTCGGCGAGGGAGTTACCAGGAACAGATACAAAACCGTATTTCCGAGCCTGATGTCGAGACCGCGCGGTCTGATATCGGCGTGACTATCAGCCATTCCTAAAAGTGATTAAATATAATAATTCCCTCGGCTTGAATCATCAGTGTCTACCTGATATACGTGCTACGTTGCACCAAAATAGCCCGCTTCGTAGGGTGTCACTGGTCAAGATTGCTTCAGATACACGACAGTTGCAGGTAGCCAGCAGTGACACCAAGCTGCAGGGGTACGGTGTGAGTCTAATGCTAATAGGACATAGCGGCTTGATAGCACTTTTTTAGCCTATCTATAAGTAGGCCCCCGATGCCATGGCGCATAGTCTCGTTCGGGGTGACTTGTTTTAATAGACCTGTCATCACCGTGAGCATTAGTATGATTTTGTCACTAATGTAGCTGAATGCCAGACTTGGCCATTTCCGGGACTGCTCTTTCATTGCGTTTCTTAGGAGGGATAGCTAAAATGTTCCTAGCTTAAATCCACGCGACTCTAAGAAGTTGTTTTTTTAGCTAAGTTAGTATTCCCTCGGAGTAAACTGATAGGTGTGACGACTGCCCAAACCGATAGCGGGTTGTTATTGAAGCTAGCTATGGTGCGGCTATCACGAGAATTATCAACATGGAGAGAGGAAGGTTGTGTGCTCTGCTCGCTTCTGTCACGGCCCTGTTGAGTAGTTGTTGAGGACTAACTAGTTAACTTATGGGTGTACTGGATGCCTGGATGCCTGACGGGAGGATAGTGCTCCGATACCCGGCGGAGTTTCCGGGGGCAGCTATTTCTACCCCTGAGTTCTGTATGCTACACACACAACTCGCTGGACAATACAACCAACTTGCTGTACTACACAACAATCGTAGTACTAGGCGGTGTAGTATAGCAAGTTGATTGATTGTGCGTAGTAGTCTAGCAAAATCAGGGGTGCCCTCGGAAGTGCCAGCATGGCTCTCCGCCGGGTACCGGAACAACGTCCTTCCGTCAGGCATACAGGCATCCATACTACTCAACAATACGGCGCTGCGTCACGTGACACAGCACTACCATGCTGATATAATCAGGGACCAACCTGGTGGTTGATCCTAACAATTACCCCCCCCCTTCAAGGAGGCTCGACCTCGGCATGAGCGCCGCAGCAATTTACGGAAAGAAGGAATGAACACCAGTTGACTGCCTCTATTGTGCAAGGCCTATCGCCACTTCCTAGCACATGTGGCCACCTCTATCCTTTCCCAATGTCGTTCGCGTATAACCAAAAGTACCGCATCTAAAATCAGAAGTCAGAAACCAGAGATTCGACAAATACCAGAGGGAAGCGCACATCTGCGTCCGATTCAACGGATAGATATATAAAGGTATCTAAGCTAGACACTTGCGCAACGTCTGGCGGCAGCGAGAACCCAGCGACCGGCGCGGCTTCATGCTCTTATCGACAGAGACCTGGGGGGCCTTCTCTGAGACGTCGCGCAACGAGTCGCTATCTTGATCCGATCCGGAGGCACGCTTAGAGGATTCGGAGGCAGAGTCATTTGCCTGGGCGGCTTCTCGCTCCCTTTTCTCCGCGAGGTACCGACGAGCAGCGGCCTGGGCCTCGGCACGGCTGGGTCCGTAGATAGAGGGAGCTCCTCCGTAAGCAGAGTTGGGCGGACAGCACATTGTTATTGCGATGAGTTAAAGCTGAATAAAAAAATATAGATAGGAGGCTCTTCCAGAGATAAGATGGTCGGAAAGCGGGTTTAAATAGTCAACTAGGCTGCCAGAATGATTCCAAGTATGTGGATCTACTTAATCTTCTGGGAAAAGCTTTCGAATATATAACGAGGTACGCAGCCACAAGCCCCGTTGATAATAAAGCCCAATAATATGTCTGTTTGAAATCTTTCACCTAGGAACACCTCCTATGGCTGTGCCACATTAGCGAATACAGTTGGCGTGCGAAAATGGAATGGTAATACGAAAATGACTGGTTCAACCAGAAGTTTATTACAGGGAGTTTGGAATAATGTCGGTGCTAACTAAAAGCTAATATACAGAGTTAAAGTGGTGGCAAGACATCGATGTCATAGGTAGGTCAGCTAGTAGCAGTGGCTAAGCAGGTCAAAATGCCTTTTACGATTCAAGACCGTGCAGTTCGTGATACACTGCCGTTGCAGATGTATTTACACCCCCTCCAGGCCGCCTTCTTATATAGTCCATTCTGCCTAGCCAAATCATCGTTTAGGCCAATCATCCGCTCCGAATCAAGGAGGCGGTGAATAGTGGTGTAAATACTTTTGGAACACCACTGTACCCAGGCTACCTTGGCTATCTTGGATTGTGACAGGTCGACAGACTATACAATATACACTCTCCAGGCTGGAGCCCTCTTACTTTTACCAAGTGCCAGAGTTGATTAGGGTTAGGGCACAAGTCCGCTCGTCGCGACTAGATTTCGTGTGGCATGGGTCTGTTAACTTTGGATCCAGGATCTATTGCTGCCAGCCATGCTTGGGAAATTTCCAGTTTCACCTTAATGGCGGCTAATTGTTAATATATCATATTTGCTCTGGTTCAACAAGTGCTTTGGAATCATGATTTCCTGTTAAGGAATAGTATAACCAGCTCCATGTTCCCCGCAGATTGCGGAATAGATGACTGGTTCCCATTCCGTAGTGGATTATTACCACCACCGCATCTGAAAGCATTCCAGTTAGCAATCTGAACTCGGATTGGTAATTAAACGAATTAGGGCTCGAGTCTAGCGACGTGCCCAACCACTTCATTCTGAGTTCACCACCATCCCAGAAACCCCCGCCTCATCAACTCGACTCCGCAGCAACGCCAGAAACTCGTGGTGATCAAGGCGCATTCCCGCCAGTTCCTCGGATGACACTAACACTTTGAATTCCGAAGGTTGCTGTGTCTCGACGATCACGGCTGGTGTTGATAACTGTTCCCGCTCCATCCACTGTGCGAGAGAGGCTGGCAGTTCGTCCTTATGCACCTGGGCGATGTTCGCCTGTTTGATATGCGCCTTCGTAGTCTTCCATTGGGAGCTTTCTGTGAGGCACAGCGAGGGGCCGTGGGTCAGTTCGCAGGCGGCGCAGGCTGGGTTGCTGGATGGATCGGGACAGGTTTTCTTGCGATAGGCGTAATTGACTTTGCCCAGAAGGGTCGATGTTGCATTATAGACTATGTAAAGGGTTGGGCGATTGCTGCTGCTAGGTGACGACATAGTAGCAACTGTTGGGGAAATATTCGATGGATAATTATCCAACTGATGAAGAATAGTTGTCGGGTGGCTATTTAGATGCTGAAACCAACCAGGTTTATATATCTATAACCCGAACAATTATGACGTACTACAGCCATACATGCATGTATTTAGCTGACACAGTCTTGTCATTCTTTTGTCTGACTTCTACAACAGTACGAATCCGACTTGAAAGCATGGATAGGCAATTTGGAGTGATTTGGAGGGGCATTGGGGGTGATGGAAGGGAATGTAAGAAATGTAGTAATAGATGATGGATATAAATAATGAAGACCATGCCATATCCTGGTGACGAAACCAAACCCCTAATTCTGTATGCTAATGTACAATTGTACATGGTCTACCTACTTTCCAAGCGCCCCAGAACAGGCACCACATACCAAACCCTCTGCAAAATCCCCACAGACACTGCGCCTGCCATCCCCCAGGCCACCGTTTCGAAATATCCCGGGTAAGCCAGCATCAGCGTGAAGAGCACTCCACTCTCCAACCCCTCCACTAGTGCCGGTCTCATAGCGAGACTAGTGAGTTCATCATGCGTCTCGTGCCCGCGTCTTTTCCCCTCTACCGCTGCAACATACAATAACACAGAATTATTAAGGTGAAAACTGGCCTCGAGACACGCGATTGCATGCCAGTCTACCGCGGCACGGCACCGATCTTCCCCGTAGCCGACTGAGATCGGGAGCAGAGAGTAGATGACGAAGTCGCACAGGAGATCGACGAAGCCGCCCACTTCGGTGGGGTTGTTACGGTTGCGAGCGACAGAACCGTCTAGGCCGTCGAGGACGCGGTTGAGGAGCCACGCGGGGAGGGCCAGGGTGTAGTGGGAGAACGCGGCTGAAATACAGGAGAGTAGACCGAATAGGAATGCGACAAGGGTTATGTGTGTTGGCTGGACAAATGCCGGTATAATGGGGCAGATCGATTGGAGGCCTTGTTCTTTGGTCTGGCGGAGGGCGAGATCAAACATGGTGCTCTTGATTTTGTGGATTGAGCTTGCTAATAGAGGAGAGAAATGTAATTATAATCATGACGCTCAGGTCGACTCCACTAGTCTTGCTTGCACTAACTTCATGAATGCTTAGCCCTGATTTGGAATCATGCTTTTCCACGGCTAATTGGCTGCACAGTTGGCCCAGTCGAAAAAGAAAGAGCAAAAAGGAATAAGCCATCGTCTATTTGTCCGCAGCGTCTCTCCTGTCACTTCAAGAGGCTATGGTTTCGATCATGGCGACATCTTCGCCAGCAAAAGACACAGTCGAAACAGAGACTATCGTAGCAGAACAGTCAGACAGCGCTACACAGCAACAACCAGAGCAGCCCAAATCCACCTGTGCATATCTGCATGGCATCCTCTCGCTTCTCGTCCTCTTTACCGCATTCTTCCTTGCTCAGTACGACCGCTTTATCCTATCTTACTTCCAGGTACCCATCACGCAGGAGCTACACATCTCCTCCGCCGAATACGCCATTCTCTCCGGGTACGCCACAGGTGTATCCTTTGCTATCCTCTCGGTTCCACTGGCATTTACTTCCGACCATGGCCGTGGCCGTGCGGATTGTTCTATGGAAAGAACCCAAGAGACGGGAAGGGCTTGCTCACAGGGATCTCGCGGCGTTGACTTATACGCTGCAGCGTACGGTCTTGTATATTGCAGGCATGCACTCGTTCTGGCTTTTCACTCTCTCCTCCGGCTGTCGTGGGCGAAAACCAAACTAACCCCGCTGTACTTGGTTTCCGTTGGCGGCGTTATTAGTTCGGTCTTCGTTATTATCATGGTCTTCTCGCGGGACGTCGCTGGTGGATCTGCAGCTAGGGGGATACGGGTGCTGTACGGCTCGGCAATGACGATCTGGGGCGCTGTTAGTTGCGAGGCTGCGGAGTTGGTTGTATATGGGGCAGGGGAGCTCACTGTTGGGAGGGCAAGGGGTCTTGTGCTGCCATGGAATGAATTCATTGCTTTCATACAGACGAGAAACGCGGCTTTATAGCTTGGTGGTAGGCCGTCCTCAAAAGTACTTTTTACTATTGCACTAGACGTATACGCTTTGACTAAGACACTATAACCGAATGAGTCTTTATCAACTTTTTGCTTGCGTCATCTCGTGTGGGTAATCGTTCGGCATGGACATGGGTAAAGAAGGGCTGTTCATCAGACATGCTCGAACTATCGATACAGAATAGTGGGGGGGTGAGTTGCTCAGACAGCCACATGACTTCTCACTGAGCAACTCCCTGAGTCCCCTCACTAAAGCGGCGGCGTCCACAATAGGAAAGTTCTGGTTTCGCTAGAAAATCCGGTACGTATAGGTGCATATATATTCTAGTAGTAGTACTCTAGGACTACAGTAGACAAGGCAAGCATCTGACCTCGTATTTGACTCAATTCAGGCAGCAGGGTTCGAATAGGAGCCTACATTATATCAATCCCGACCACTGCATCCGACTAACCAGGAGCGTTATAAAGATGAAAATCGTCATTGTCGGCGCTGGCATCGCTGGCTGCACTGCATATCTGCAGCTGTCCAAACACCTGCCAGGCAGCCACGAGGTCACCATCTATGAGCCACACAGCACCAACATCGACTCGACATGGCCCCATCGAGCCGACGGCCCAACCCACTCTGCGACCCTCGCCGTCGGCGGCGGCCTGGGCGTCGGGCCTAACGGGCTGCAGGTCCTGAAGCGGCTGGACGAAGGGCTTCTCCGCGATGTCGTGCGCGGCGGGTACGCGGTCGGACACTCGAACCTGAAGAGCAAGAACGGCACGCTGCTCATCCGGATGCAGTCAAAGGCGGCCAGTGGTGTCTCCGCGATGAACATGCTCGGTTGCAGTCGCCACGCCCTGTGGAAATGCCTCCGCTCGCGCGTCCCCGACCGTGTCTTCGTCAACAAGCGCGTGTCGGCTGTCGTCGCCAACGCGGACGGCCCGAACGTCGTCAGGTTTGCAGATGGAAGCCCGCAGGTCCAGGCTGATCTCGTCGTCGGCGCTGACGGTGTCCGGAGCACGGTCAAACGAGCGATCTTTCACGAGACAGAAGAAGACCCGTATCCTCCTCGCTACGAGTGAGAGTGCATTCCCCTTTTTTCGTCCGTTATTGCCGTTCTGACAGTGCGCATCCCAGAGGCCTCGTGGGGATCGGTGGCTTCCTCCCCTCGTCAGACGTAGAGCACGCCGTCGAGAAGGGGTCGATGAACTTCGTCTTCGGCGGCAATGGGTTTTTCGGGTACTTCTATTCGGAGAGCGCCGCCGCGGACCCGAACCGCGATTCGCCGTACGATGTGTCCGAGCCCGGCGATACCATCTCGTGGTGGTCGACCTACTCCATCGACGAGTGTCCAGACCCCAGGTCGATAGACACGGACCACGTGGCGCAGCAGCTCCGCGAGCGACACGCCCAGTGGAAAGATCCAGTCGTCCAGAGTGTCATCCGCTCGGTCCGCGTCGACAACATGTACCCAACCTGGACCTCGCCGCAGCTGCCGACCTGGGAACGCGATGGCGTCGTCCTCGTCGGCGACGCCGCGCATGCTTTGCCAACTACCTCCGGGCAGGGCTCGTCCCAGGCTCTGGAGGACGTCGAGGCGCTGGCCCTGCTCCTGTCGCATTACACCGGTAGTGGCTCCCAGTCAGTCCAGGCAGACAAGGAAGCCATACGAACGGCGGCCAAACGGTATGTGCACCTGCGCCAGCCGCGGGTCCAGGCCGTCCTCGACCAGTCCCAGAAAATGCAAAACAGCAAGCGAAACATGAGCGTCGTCGAGGAGTACTTCATGTACTGCATGATGTGGATCGTTGGTAAGAACATCCAGATATAATATCGGCAATGGCTGACACTGGCAGGATTCTTCCCCAGCCTGGTCTCAGGGCCGCTCATTGCCGTGTCGCAGTATAACGTGGCCGAGCAGGTAGACCAGATGCTTGCTACAGACCAGATATCCGACTAACCAGGCAACACTGCTAGCTCAACTCTTTATGTATATTTGGCATAAATCTAAATACTGTACAATCATCATGGCATTCATGATACCATAAAGCGTAGGCATTGCGCACCATAATCAATCCTCGACGCCAAAGACTCCAGGGCTTCTAACTCTAGCGTATGCCGATTCGGTCTAACGTATGTTGGTTTCGGCAAAGCGGTTGAAAGAACTCCATCTTCACGAGCATGTCCAGCTCGCGCTGGACGAGCTTCCGTGGATCGCCTTCCCGGTGACGTACAGTCCCAGGCCACACTGCAGCGGTCAGTAATTGATTCGCATGATTTGTAACCAAAGGGGGAGCTTACGATGGCGCAGGCGATGCCGAAGATGGTCAGGTTCACGATTGTCAAGACGATCTTCTTCGGTGAGGCAAAAAGCTGATCCTTGTTCATGTAAAGCCAGAATACGGCGGGGAGTCCGTCTGCTCGAGTTAGCATGACAATCCCTGGGCAACAGGCAGTTTACTCACAGCTGATCCAGCTCCCGAAGAGCGCGGCAATAAGGCCCAGTAGATAGTTGAAGACCGGGATAGATTCGGCGATGATCCAGGCGATAACCCAGCCGGCCAAGCCAATTCCTACCCACGCCCCAGTGGATACAAGGCCCTTTTCGTGAAGGCGCGCCGATCCACGGAAGATGCGAACGTAGACATACTTGCACGCGACATGGCCGAAGATGACACCAGCGATGATAACCGTTGGAATTGCAAGGCCGTAGGCAATCCTTGACATCAGTGGCCCTGCCGAGGCCAGAGCTGGGGAGGCAACATCGGGGCCAACGTAGCAGTAGACGACCACCGCAGTAACGGTGTACAACGACGTATTGGTCACCTGGAGCATGGCCAACGCCTTGGGGAAATCGCGGGGTTCTTTCATTTCCGATTGGAATCCAAAGTACGCGACGTGGGCGACTGAATTTGGTTAGCTGGAGGTCTCTGGTGAAGTAAGTTGTACTCACTATAACCAAAAACAATGTTGGTGACCGACAGAAATGCATCGTCAAAGTCAACGTCCGTAGTAGCATATAGCTTGCCATGGTATTCATCCTGGGCTCCAACCGAACCCATAGTGAAGACGGTCGCGGTCAGGATACTGGTGAATGCTAAAATTGGTCAGTACGTTTGGCAACGAGCATAAAGTATGAGTCACTGACAAATACAAGACATGAGGTACATCTTGTTCATGGTCCGGGGGAGTGACCCAATGAAGCTGACGACTAGGCCCACCACGCCCCAAACGATGGAGCATGTCGCGTGTTCCGAAATGGTATTCAGGGTCTTGACGAAAGTGAGGATGTGGCTGGACATCAGGAAGATGCAGAGTAGCAGCTGGGCCAAATTCATGAGCTCCCGCCCGAATCCGCCCATGAGGATTTCGCCCGCATCCGCCACGCTATGGACATGGGGGTAGCGGAGTTTAAACTGTCCATAGACATATCCGGTGTACCATGAGATTGCGGATAATCCCCAAATGAGAATCACGCCCCTGCGTTGGCATTAGGATCTGTGGGGGTGCATTCTTGGGACATCGAGGGCGCAAAGACTTACGGAGCAAGCCCCAAGGTTGCAATTGCAGACGGCATGGACAAAACGCCCAGCGAGATGCATTCGGCGATCATGACTGGCGCGGACGGGTTAGAAACTGTTCAGACGCTCGCTCGTAACCAAAGCAGTCGGGCTCTTACGCATTCCAGCGTTCCTGTCGAGGTGTTAATCAGCGCTGCAGCACGCGGATTCGAATGGGCCAACATACCACCAGTTCATCACACGATACTTGACCTCACCCTCCTCTTCGTTCCCGAACGGATCGTCGGAAGGGGGCTGCATCTGCCCCTGCTTCTCCTCGTCGATGGCATTATAGTAGGTGTCCTCGTCGTGGTAGGTGGGAGGGTGTCCATGATCCTTTCCGGCACTCATGGTGTGCACGGGTGAATGCAGCGGCACAGGTGTCAAGTCGTGAATCGAGGAGAGTTGAGTAGAGTTGAGTAGAGTTGAGGAGAGATGAGGAGAGTCGAGGAGAGTCGAGGAGCAAGGGTCTGGTCGTTGAAAAACGGGATTGGGGGGTGCTTCAGATAAGAGCTGGGGAAGTGGCCATTTTTTTAGCGAGAAAGGATCGTTATAGAGTCGCATGATGGCGATAGGAACAGCGGCATGATTGGCTGGCTGCCGTGAAGGCGACCGGGACGGCCACCGGGTAGCGTCTGCATGAACCGGTCGGCGGAGACTGCCAGCCATGCGTGTTCGAGAATTTTTCAAAAGCCCACAATTCTCCGGATGGAACGGCCAGTCACGGCTGTCGCTCACGTACAGCGTCGCACTGGATCTGGGCCTTGGATGCTGATCGCTGGGAACCGAGAGCCACAGAGTCAGCGCCCGTGGATCTGACTCCGTCAAGGCAGCCCAAAAACGGCAGGTTATGGAGTGCCAGCCCGACGCAGCCTCCGCGTACGAGCGTGGAGAATATCCTGGGGAAGGCAACTGAGCGAATTATTGGACGAGACCGAGCGATGACTGCAGCGAGTGATATCAACGGGCAAAGTTGCAGTGCAGAAGCAGAGAGGCAAGAGGAGCGCCACCGACGCTAGAAAGCCCTGGAACGCCGCCGCCGCGACCTTATCTCCCCTAGGGCTAACTAGACCAGGCCCTAGCTGAGCTTAATTTCGGTTACGCTAGTCGTATTTTGGTTTCACCACTATATTATTCACGATACTCTGTAATCCTTGAGATAACAGATACGCAGAGTCGATGTAACTCCCATCGGTGTTGCCGCTTGAGGAATCTTCATCGACTGCCAACTGGCCAGCCGGAAAAGCCAGCCCCGAAGCCTTGCCACCTCTCCGGATGCGGCAGGCGGTGGTTGGCAGCGGCCAAGGCGGTGAGGCTTCTGCCGGTCTCCCTTCTCCCTCTCCATCTTCTCCATCCCCACAATTCATCCCCAGCCCAGCATGCCCACTCCCTCCTCCCCTCCAGCTCCCCTGCTGGAAATTGCCTGTTTCAACGAGGAGTCCGCCTTGGTTGCGGCGGATGCTGGTGCCGGTCGCATCGAGTCTGTCTGTGTTCAATCATCCCAGTGCATCGTGCTGACCCCCCCCCCCCTAGACTGTGTCGGGACTATGCATTGGGCGGCCTTTCGCCGCTCCCAGACTCTGTGAGAGCTCTGAAATCCCTCCTCTCCATTCCTATCTACGTCATGATTCGACCCCATGCGCACCACTTTTGCTACAACGACGACGACTACGAGAACATGAAGCTCACGATGAATGCCTTCAAGGAGCAAGGAGCCGATGGTTTTGTCTTTGGCATTCTAGCCCGCTCTTCTGGGCCCGGGGAAACCCTGCTGGTAGATATGGCTCGGAACAAAGCTCTCGTAGAGCTAGCGGACGGCAGGCCTTGCACCTTCCATCGGGCGTTCGACTTGATTCCCGATTCCGAATGGGACGCAGCTCTTCGTGCAATCGCTGAATGTGGGTTCCAGTCCATTCTGACCAGCGGCGGACCGTCCGGGAATTCTGCCGTCGAGTGTACGGGGCAGCTGGATTATCTCGTCCACTATCAGCTGGACTTTTCCCCCTCTCGATGTCAACGGCCAGAGATCATCGTGGGCGGCGGTGTGAGATCGATGAACGCGGCCGACGTCTTCCAAAAGACGCGTGCGACGGCCTTTCATTCGGCTGCGCTCTCCCACACAGGTGAAGCAGTGGACGCGGACGAGGTGAGGGCGTTGAGGGTGGCCCTGAACGAGGCATGCGCAAATGCTACATAAGGTTCCTTGCGGTCCACGGATAATTATTATTCGGTTTTCAATCATCAAACGGCTATAGCCAGGGCAGTGCCCTCCACCGCAACCAATATCGCTCCTTAAACCGCCTCAACTGCGACAATCGCCCATAAGTGTAAATTTGTATCAATCGAACGGGCCCGGCTGAACAAATAATCGGTTGTCATCCTCGGGCTGTCCCTACAGTGCTAGTCCGCCGACGGCCGACATAGCCTGGGGCGCTTTACCCGTGATCCACTCACTCTTGGTCGAAAATTACAACCGTCCGGCCCGGCACAGATATCGATTGTCTCACACTGAAGCCACTACGTACTATCCCTCCATTTCATTGCCAATTTGACTTCATCGCCACATCCGGAGAAAGTCTCAGCGCGGCTTCATATTTCAATCGCGGGGACAGTCCCCGGGACAGTCCCCAGGTCGGCAAGATCCACAACCATGGAGACCCGCGGAGTCAGTGTCTGGTTCCGGTCTCGTCGCAAATCAGCGACGAGAAGCGGGCTCCACCGGTGTTGAACAGCATCCGGGGCCGGTCGCAAGCAGATCTCCATGGAGGAAGTCCAGGGCATGCCGAGATGGCACATAAGTTCCGTGTTTCCGTCCGAGGAGACCCAAACCGGTAACCCCGGACCTGGAAATATGGATGCAAAGTTGAGGAGTCAAGCACCGATCCCGTGTTACACCGCGCAAAGAGAATGCGTTGAATCAATGGAAATTACCGCAGAAAATACATTTGGGCTGGACAATGCAGCTCTAATTCTCTACGTCGATCAAAGTCTCTTTATCCTCGCAGTGCGTGTTTCAGCCGCGACGTCGCTAGTTCCACAACTGCCCGCGCCGTCGGTGACTTGCGGACTGCTTCCAGCATTACGTAGCCATGAATCTGCCCATCGGCTTTGAGAATTGACGTCTCTACCCCGGCCTTCTGCAGACGGTATCCAAACGCTTCCCCCTCCCCAATGAGAGGGTCTGCGCTGGACACAAACAGCGTGGTTGGTGGAAACACTGACAACTGCCGGTCCGATGCAAAGCTCAGTGGTGAGGTCAGCGCATTGCATCGGTCCTGCGCTTTGGGTAGGAAGGGCGTCCCACCAGCCAGTCCAGAGTGCGCTCGGTTATGTACGGCCCGTCGCGGAACGTCTGGTAGGTGCTACTCTTCTGCCGCCAGCACTGTCCCCGGCAAGGGCGATATTACGCGACTTCAAATGCAGCAGGGTTCCTTGTTCTACAATGTGCCGGAGCACCGCGTAGGACTCTTCGAACTGCGTGGGATATTGCTCCTCCGGCGCCGCGGTATACTGAGGGAAGACCACGGCGGCCCCGGTTTGCCGAGCCAGGTCTTCAGTGAGAGACCCATAGATATTGGGGCTCCCTCCGTTAGTTGTTGGTGATCGACGGGACTCCAGTGTGATTCAACCTGCCTCGGATCATGCCACCGCCATGCGTGTATAAAATCACCGGCACATGTCTTTTCGCAGGGTGAGATCGGAAAAGGACGGCCGGCACTGTCCGCGTGTCGAATGGAACATCGATTGTGTATTCCTTGATATCAGGGCCGGGTTCATGCTGTTGCTGCGCCTCTAAGAGCTCTCGCGCCTCGGGATACGTTTTCTCGTGCAACGGAGGCTCCTTGGACGATGCGTTGACAAAGTTTTGGCTGATTGGATCGAGCGCAGCGGACATGATGAATGCTCCGGGACATCACCGGCGCTGTTAGACCATGCATAGCGAAGGTGATAATCATCGTCCCGTGGAGAGCATACCGGCATGTATGCCTGCTCCGTTGGCGTGACCCCTGTTCAATGCAGTCTGTGTAGCTTTTGAGGGGGTCGCCCACAGTTCCCATAGAGCAGTTGGCGCAGCGTCCTCCCAATAGGGTCAGAGCGGCCGGAGGATCGCTGTGTTGATCTGGGCTGTGGGTTTGCGAAACCGCCGTTCCAGAGCCCGCCGTTGTTTTGAGGATGTTCCTCCATTGGCGCGTGTACTTGTATCTTCGTACAAGGTGTTGTGGCTGCCAGTGACCCCTCTGGTTTTGTTTAGCACTGGCCCGACTCAATGGAGAGAAGAGAAAAGAAGAGTTGAGGTGGAATCGAGGAAGGGAAGAGGAAAAGTCACGCGGGCGCCTCTTTCGTCTCCCTCCGTCCGCCTCGACTTCTTCTTCCCCCCCTCTTCTCTACCTCTGTGCCAGCCTGAAGGGCTCCAACACTCAATGTTCCCCCGATCTTCCCTCCCTGTTCCCTCACCGTCCGTTGGCCCGGTCAAATCTCGGCTGGGTTGTAAGACCTGCAAGTAAGCTCGCCTGTCTACGATCTCTCCGCGCGAATATCCGCGATGTTGACCCATCCTTAGAACCCACAAAGTCAAGTGCGGGGAGGAGAAGCCCAGCTGCCGACGGTGCACCAGCACGGGCCGGAAATGCGAGTACGGCAGCCCCGTTGCGTATACGTTTGCCTCGGCGCGCTCCACGGGCGGCATCATTGACCATCCACTCTCACTGGCCCCGAATACAGTGTGGCGGGAGCGTCGCGCCTTTGCTTACTACTCTCAGCATGCGGTTCCGTACGTATTTGTCTGGCAAGCAGGACTTCCATTTCTGGGGTGGCACTGTTCTACAGGTCTGCCGCAGCGAACCTGCGGTGTGGGACGCCATCAACGCCATCATCGCCTTGTTTGAAAGCGCAAATCCGAGCTTGGACCCCGTTTTCCTAGGTCGGCGAGAGCGCCAACTCCACCTCGATCAAACCCAGAAGGAGGCCCTGGTCTGGTACTCGCGCTCCCTGTACCGCATCAGACTGCAGATTGAGCGCAGAAACGTGGATGAATGTACCGCTATGGTCAGTTGCGTGTTGTTCACCTGTATCGAGGCACTCCAGGGGCGTGTTGAGGCAGCCCTACAACTTTACCAGCAGGGGGTGAGGCTTATCCTGGACTTGCGCGCCAAAACCCCTTTTGGGAGCACTAAGGCTGCTTTCTTAGAAGACACTATTATCCCCTTGTTCATACGCCTGGGCACAGTTGCGCTCTCCATATCAGGCGTTCCGGCGTGCGATCTGTTCAGTCCCGTAGAGGGACACACAGGATACAATTTTACCTCTCATGAGGCCGCTCGTGCTACTATCGTTGCTATTGCAGCGGAGGGTATGCTCTTTTATCGCACGGCTGGAGAGCATTTCATAGCGGCTGGCTATGACTTTGATGTGCCACAGGAATTCATACTCAAGCAGAAGATTCTCCAATGCCGACTCACGTCCTGGCATCGCGCCTACGCTCATTTTGGGAACACTGGTCACCGTCGATCCCCAAACGAACTGGACATGGATCCGAGTGCTGCAGCTGTGCTTCTCACGTACCACGCCGCGACATCAGTCCTCGTGTCAACCTGTTTAGCAGAACATGAGACCGTTTATGATGATTACACTCCCCACTTCCAGGCCATTGTCGAGCAATCCCGTGTTACCCTTGATGCGTCCGTGGGACCTGATGGCACTCAACCGCCATTTACTTTTGAAATGGGTGTTGGTCTGCCCCTCTACCTCACCGTTTTAAAATGCCGTCACCCGGGGCTACGACGGGAGGCGTTATCGTTACTACAGAAAGCACCTCGTGTGCAAGGGCTCTACAAGTGCACCCCTGGTGCTGCCCTAGCTGGGACGGCTCTCATGCTGGAAGAAGAATTCGGCCAGGCGGTCAGGGAACCGTCCTGGCGCATTGTCAGAGATGGCGGTGAAGTCATCCGCCATGAAGGAGGCAGTATCCCTGCAGCTCTGGCTGACCCCGGCCGAGACAATACAGACTCTACGCCTTTTATTCCCGAGGAGGCCCGAATCCAAATTATTGGCATCTTCCGACCCCGAGATACCCCCTGGCGCGCGGTCGAGCACGATGTCGGGAAGTGGAATCGAGGTCCCGACCAAATCTTCTTGAAATTCGCGCGGCGTCTCCATGATCCGATTCAGGGGACATGGCGGCTGGTTGATGGAATAGTTCCGATTGATTACTGACCAAGGGGTTTAACCGTTACGACATCAATGGCATTCGATATAAATACAGATGATTTGGCCGTCATATCAGACCTTGGCCCGGTTCGTTGCGTTTCCCCCAATTGAACGGCGGTATCGTAGCCGTCCCTGAGTCACATTGATACCATGCTCAACTTGACATATAGACCATCCATCCACCCGCATCACAGCTCTCCGCGTCAAACTCCATAGTGTGGTGGTTTCCCTCGGGCGGATTCTGAAGCAAGCCATTGTCGGTTCTGATGTCGCAGTTGCTTCATATAATTCCTTTGTTCGTCGGGCATGTCGCGGTGATCCTCT
The DNA here is from genome assembly GCA_003698115.1 of Aspergillus sp. HF37. Taxonomy (NCBI): domain Eukaryota; kingdom Fungi; phylum Ascomycota; class Eurotiomycetes; order Eurotiales; family Aspergillaceae; genus Aspergillus; species Aspergillus sp. HF37. The sequence goes on from RAQS01000015.1 coordinate 67,060, forward strand.
TCGCGGTAGAACCCGCCGGTCAAGGTGTAATGGATGGCGTATCCCATGAGCACAACAATCACGCAGCCCAGGATCACCAGGAAGATGATGCCTTCGCGGGATAACTTGCCCATGTTCTGTTGTCCGCCCGATAACGTTAGCCTGGTCTTCGGCACACAGGGAGGGGTCCACTCACGGAGGAGGATGGTCTTGGGAATACTGAGGCCGAAATAAGAGGGAGCGGTTGGAAGACGCTGCCATTGTGCCAGCGCTCCCTTATAACCCCGTCTCCTCCCTGGATTTATCTCGCAGGCTATTTTTGTCTCACTGCAGGGGAGGGGACTCATTCTCGCCATTGAAGCCCTAAACATCCCTAAATCGCCTAGCGCCGGTTGCATGATGTCATGTGCGAGCAGGCCAATCACGCTCCAGCATCGGGGATACTTGAAACGGCCTATAATCCGAGTAGAACAAACAGTCCACCGTCGTGGCTGGCTGTCTTGTCCAGTCTGCCAGCCTGTTGCCTGGGAATGCAATTGCATGATCTGCCATACACAAGCGGATATGAACACACGAGTCAACCTGAACTCCTGGATTCCTTGGTACTGTTCTAATCTATCTCGATGTGCGCCTAACTCTAACCCAGAAATTAATAACGACACGGAGAATACAATGCCTATAAACCGGAATCGGGGAATCATAGCTTGCTCCTGGGCGATTTCTTCAAGATCGCCGCATTCCACGGATACGGATCGAAGACCAAGTCGTTGACGGGGTTCTGTTCGCTGGCACGCTTGAAGAGGTCGCCGTACACCTCGCCATCAGACCGCCCGAGACTGCTATCCAGCTGCCAGTCCGGGATGTGCCACGCGTCCACGAGACGGACCGCATGCGGTCGGATCTCGTCCAGCAGCTTCATGACAGCGCTGGTACGCGTCAAGGTGATCTGGCGGACGGTGACGGCGCCGGACGAGAAGAACTCGGCGGCCTCGGACTCGAGAGTGTGGAGGGCGTAGAGACGGAAGAGTTTGTGGAGGAGACCTGTGGTTTCGGGGCCGAGCGAGCTCGTCATCTCGGGCGATGAGACGGCCTCGTAGAAGTTCTTGACGACAAGGTACTGCGAGTGAGCGGTAGACAGACGGAAGAAGTCGACGAGGAGGCTGTTCCACGATCGCTTCTCGCCATCGCGGTGCTTGAGGGCCTCGAAAGTGAGGTGGGCAGTGCGCCAGGCGAATGCGGCGACGATGTCCCGGTCAATGTCGAGAACATCAAAGGACGCGCCCTTCTCGCGGCGGGATAAGTAGGCCTGGAGGATCTCGCAGGTGTCGTTGTTGGCCCCTTTCCCTTCCAGGACGGCTCGGGCGGATTTCAGGAGCTGACGGAACGGTCAGTGGACTGCAGCCGCGAAAACTTGTGGCACGATGACTTACGTATCTTGCAACTTGCTGGGACAGCATATAGTTGTCGCCCTCCCACGTCAGAGTAGGGAGGTAGTCCGCGTACCACGGCCCGATTCCGCTGTAGCTGCTGTATCCGTGGCCACCGCAGGCTCGACGGCAGACCTCCAGGCCTTCGCCTGCCGTCGTGCTGGCCAGGGACTTCAATCCACAGGTGGTTGCATGGAGATCGGCCAGCAGGTCGGCGCCAGCTCTCAGCTCCTCAGGCCCAGCGCCTCGCTTCTCCTGCCCGTCCTGGGACTTGGAGTTCATCCGCTTCTGGTTCTCCTGGTACAGCCGCATCACGCCGCGGCCGGTGAAATGCAACGCGTACATGGCGGCAAGAAGCGGCAGGAGACGGACCTGCACCATCTTGTAATTGAGGACCTGGTTTTCCTCAGCGCCCTCTTGAGCATCGCGGTCCTGGAACTGTCGCCGAACGGCACAGTAGCGGGTGGCGATGGTGACGCCACGGGCGAGAACGCTGCCCGCCTGGAGAACGATATTGGAGCGCACCCATGTCAGCGTCCCATAGACCAGCGTGGGCGACGCGGGGCGGATGTACTTGTCGGTCGCCTTGTCGACGCCGGAGAAACGAGCCAACATGTTCACATGAGGGATTTTGACATTATTGAACAGCAGGAACCCATTGTCCATCGTGCTGGAGGCTATTAGCTCTCGCCTCGTCGGACATGAAAGGCGCCCACTCACTTGTAACCGAACTTCGGCCCAATATCGCCCACATAGATATTCTCCAACGGCTGATGGGTCTCGAGATCACGGATCTGGACGACAAACGGATGGGGGCCGTGGTTCTTGCCCCCGATATACAGCTGCGCCATCACAACAGCATGGTTCGCGGTGCGGCCCAGGGACCCAATCCACCACTTCGACGCAGTCAAGGTCGGCGAGTGGATGGTGAAGGTCTTATCTTCGGGGTTATACGTCGCCCTCGTCTCCAGGCCACGAACATTGGACCCGTGGCCCAATTCGGTCTGGGCGTAGCAGCCGAGAATCTGATACTTCTCCGCGCGCTCGAGGAAGATCTTGTGTTGTTCGGGGGTCCCCTGTTCACGGAGGGTGACCTGGAAGAAAACAACGCATTAGCCACGGCCCGCATGGCAACTGCGCGGGGACATACCAGGAACATAGTGGCATGGAGGCCGTAAGGAGTGGGCTCGCCAATCAGGTCATTGGCCATGTGCAGCTCTTCGAGCGACCATTTGTACTGCTCCGCCAGTTGCTGTAGACGCTTTGCTTTCGCCAGCGAGCGCTGAATGCGGTCGACTCGGCCGAGAGAGTGGTTCTGCGACTTGTCGAACACCTGCTCCGGCTGTAGAATCGAGAGCATGCGCTTCTGCCGGTCCAGGATCTCCCTGGTATGCAGCAACTCGGCCAGTTTGTCGACCTCGACGTTGGACTGTTGGCGCTCTTGCCGCAGCAGCTCCGAGCCCTGAGGGGCGGCGGGGGCCAGGGCTTTGACCCAATTCGGGGGAGACGGCATGGTGGGAGAGTAGAGGAATATGAGAAGAAGCTGGACGAGAGGGAAGGAGCAGAGAGAGAAGGGGCGGCAAGAAATACAAGAAGTGGACGCAGTGAGTTTGCGATGACTTCAATCGGCCGAGGCTTACCGCATACAGTAACAACCGAGGCAAGGCAAGCAGACCAGTCCAGTTTAAAGACCCTAAGAAATCCACGCCGCCATGCCGAACTCGGGCCGGCCGGCCTCAGAGACCCATTATTGATTGCGCATCGCTCGCGTTATCTGATAATCTATGCCAGTACTTCACATGTCTCGCCTGAGATTGTACTGGTAGCAGACCCATGCCCGTGTCAAGTACGGACCACTCCGATTTCCTCCTTATTCCGCCCGATCTGGCTTGGATATCCGAGGCAATCCCAGCCAGAGCAGCAGGATCCCACCTGTCATCCCGATGATGAATGGTTGCAGCACTTTCACGCCCTTAGCCTGTGCGATCGCTCCGACTGCGAATGGCAACACCGCGGCTCCTCCTCCTCCGAAAGCCGCCGCAAATCCGATCGAGCTAACGTGAAGGTGTTTCGGCAGGAGCTTAGTCGTGACCACCACCGCCGCGGGGAACAGCGGACCTAGGAAAAACCCCTGCACGGACACGGCGACTGCCGATGCGTAGAATTGAGGAACTAGCCAAAGGACCAGGTTGAAGCCAATGGCGCACACGATATATGCCTGAGCGTGTCAGTACTATCTCGTGGAGATGGCTTCCCGGCTATATATATTAAGCCAGCGCGGCATCAACGTACTCCGACTGAAACCTTTTCTCCGATCCGTGGAGTGACAAACCCCAGAACGATGCGTCCGACGGTGATTCCCAGCCAGAAGCCAGTGGCTGTCATTCCGCTGGCAAACGCGCCGCCGTTTCGCACTCGGATCATAAAGGTCACGATCCATCCGCCCAGAGCGACTTCGATGCCGACATATCCCAGGAGGAAGATGGCGCAGATCCAGGTGACGCGGGCCGACGGACGGCGGAAGAGCGCATGTCGGAGGCCGCCTTTCCCGCTATCGTCGGCCGATCGGGCCATGGTCCTACGGTAGTCTGCCGCGGTGGATTTCCAGAAGCTGGCGAGACAGACGGCGAGCTCAATGGCAGCGCAGGCCACCTAGAATCGTTAACACCGCTCCCCATCTTTCACTTTCTCGTCTGGGCCCGGGCCATATACCATGATGTAATAAAAGTAATACCACGGGAGTTTTGCCTTGGTAATGATCGACGTGGCCGCCAGCGGGCTCAGGACGGCCCCGACGCCGTAAACGCCGTGCAGAAGGCCGAGAAGCTCGTTGGCATTGGCCATGTTGCCGATCCACGCATTCCAAGCGGAGTCGCCCAGCCCGTTTCCAAAGCCGGCGAATATGAAGGAGATGACGAGGACGGGATACGGCGGATGGACACAGTTGACCACATACGAAATCAGATGTGAGCAGGGCGCAATCAGCGCGACACCTCGCTGGCCCATGTATTGGTGGATTCGGTAATTCAACAAGGCCGCCATGACATAGCCGACAAGCGGCGAGAGAAAGATGAGCGAGACAACCGTGTAGTTGAGGCTGTAGTAGGATTCTAGCTGGAGGGGATGAGTATCCAATCCAGTACGCATACTGGCCGGGGTCTTACGTAGGGAATCAACGCCTGCATGTCTGGTCAGCGGGTCGCATCTACTATTGTAGTATCCGTGCTCACTCCGTAGACGGCATCGTTGGCTCCCATGACGAGGAAGGTCCAGAACGTCGCCAGGGTCCGATAGACGTTGGACCGGGGCTGGTTCCACCGCTCCATCGCATTGACAGCGGCGGGCGGCGGGTTTTCCTCTGCCTGCAGCTCCTCTGCAGCATGAGGCTGTAGTTCCATGGTAGCAGTCGCCATCGTGGTGGTTGAGATTTGCTCTTGAGGATGGAAGAAGCAGAGAAATACTGTCCCTGGCTCAGTGAGTCATACCAGAGATCTGCCGATGTTTCCCCGCAGTAGTTGCTGTGTCGGTCTCTCATCCGCCGTACCCTGTTGCGACCGTGTCTGCTCCAGATCCACCGCGGGGTGAATGCTGTCCAGTCTGCTCTCAAAGGTACGTTGCGAGCCCCGTCAAATAGCCGTAAGCATGACTACTTCCTCGCCGGGAGGCCTGTGTCCGTGTGCAACGGCGCGACATGGCTATTCTCTCAGCCAGCCTCTACACAGAAGCAGGACCGGGGGTTCGCTGGTGCTACTTCGCCTAGAACAGCATAGGCATCCGACTAGCTTGCAATAAACATGGCATTGGGCATCCGGAATGTCTCTGTATATCGATCCATGTTGCGCAGGTGGGAATGAGCGGACAAATCGGCCAGGCATAATAACCCCACGGACGCACAGGTATCATGGTACTCCAGCAAAAGATGCATCCAAAGGTGTAGCATGGTCGTTCAATAAAAAGCCCCTGGAACGTCTGGGACTTAGGCGCTCCCATTGCCCTGAGAGCGTACCATCCCCGACGTCAGCACTGGAGACTGCAAGACCTTCGTCCAGTTGTGCAGCATCTCCGTGTTCGCCGTCGATAGCCGTACTTCGTCGCCAGCTCGCTCAATCATTTCCTCCTCGTACGAGGCGATTGCAGCCTGTCGCGACGTCTTCCCCAACGAAAATGCGTCCACGGCCTCCACGAGTTTCGCGGCGTCGGTGACGGAATGATTGAGACCCTGTCCTCGCTGGTACGTCATGGCGTGAGCGGCGTCCCCTGCCACAGTCACTCGGCCCTCGTGGCTGTCCCATCGATGGCCCTCCGCGCCCGGGTCGAAATCCGACAGAGCCATGCACCAGACAGGGTGATCGTCGCTCAACCATTCGAAGGCGCTCCTAAATGGGTCTGCAAATGACTGAGCGAACCCCTTGACTTGCTGCAGACGCTGCGCATTTGTCCAGTGGGCCGTGTCCTCCTGCTCCTTCAGGCTGTACGGCCACGAGATGTAGAAAAAGAAGGTCCAGCATTCGGGATCGTTCGGGTCCGGCGCATCGTGGATGCCCAGGAATGAAAAGAAGCCCTCTGGGTTGATGCCGGCGATATACAGCGGATGGAACGTCCGCAGGAATCGGGCCTTCTCGGCCGGGAAGCGCGCTTGAACAAAGGTCGCACTGTATGGGAGCCGGCGGATGGCCCCGAACTTTGGGCCCAACACCAGCCGTCGCAGCGTCGAGCGAGCTCCATCTGTGCCCACGATCAGGTTGGCCGAGATCGAAGAGCCATCGTCAAATGAAGCTGTTGCACACTTCCCGTCACTGGAGTAGCTGATCGTGCACAGGGTCTTGCCATAGCGGATATCCAGGTCTTCGACCAACAGTCCCCGTAGTTTGCGACGACGCAGACGGTAGAAGTTTTGGACCGGGATAACCGCCATGGTCTCGCCGGATTGGGCGTTCATAAAGTTGAGGGCATCCTTTCCCGCCGTGGGCTGACTGGGATCAACCTGAACCGACTGGATGCGCGCCCACATGTCTTCGGTCATGAGCGATCTCAGGGCTGGGGCGCCCCAATGCAAGCCCATGTTCCAATCTCGCGGGTGAGAATCCAGACAGGCATGTTTCTCCACCACCACGCATGACACGCCCGCCTAGAGGAGCGGTTAGAACGAAGTAAGTCCTAGAAGCAGCCGTGGGGAGTAAGACTCACCTTTCGCAGACCCTGTGCCAATGCTAGTCCCGTCGAGCCTGGAGATCATCAGCAGAAGTAGCTAGCCGGCGGAGTGTTCACCTACCAGCACCCACAATCAGGACAGTGGCGGTAATGTCATATTCCGAGGGAGTCGAAGGCCCGCACGGATTTCGCACGGCATACGGACGGTCGAAGATGCCCATGACGGCGCCTTTGAAAGAGCCAGGGAAGGACACGAACACGGAGGAAATAAGAGAGTCATGGCGGAATACGCTGGAGGATCCCTCGCGAGGGAATCCGGTATTGGCAGACGACAATCGGCACTCATCGTTGCGGTGTCAACACAGACAGCACGAGCTTCAAGTGGCCTCGTGGAACCGCTGGAACCCAAGCAAATGGCCAAGCGACAGCGACGCGAGCGATAACCATGGGATGGCGAGGGATAGACGGTGGGGGTGAGGGTCGCAGGGGAGGATCGCCTGACCAGGCGGGAAAGAAGAAGCACCGAAGCTGCCCAAACGGGAAATCGAGAAGCCTAACCTGTTCTGCAGATTTCCCGATCGGGACGCGTGGAGCGATGCGCGACACGTGACCCTGCATAATTTGTTGCGTAGTACTACCCAGTTGCACTAAAAAAGGGGCCGCGACTACCTAGATTAGGCAGTTGTACTACTCGTACGTTCAACAAAATTCTCCGGAGCTTCTGTATAGCTTCACTTCCTGTCTCTACCTCTCATACACATACACGCGCTCTCTCTCTCTCTCTCTTCTTCAAACCCCCCTACCGTCTTCTCTCCCGCCATGCTTCCCTGTCCGCCACGTCTCCCCTCGCCCATCGACGACCATCGCCCCCAGGACGACTTCGACGACACCGACTCGGCATTTGGCGGAGACTCCTTCATCGGCGACGAGACAAAGACGTTGTCCGAGTACATCACCGAGTATCGCTACGAGTACGGCCGACGCTACCACGCCTACCGCGACGGCGCTTACTGGGTTAGTCCGGTCGCTCCTAGCCGCACAATCCCTGCAGCGGCTCACACTAGCCTTCTTGTCAGGGACCGAACGATGAGGTCGCCAATGAGCAGCAGGATCTGGCCCACCACATGTACCTGATAACCCTCGACGGCCGTCTGCACCTGGCCCCCATTGAGAACCCTCAGGTATCCGTTTCCTGCCCTCCTGGTCGTTGTTCGGTCCATGCCTGGTATCCCGGGCGCGCAAAGTGGATTACTATCAGTACTGCTGTGGATTCTAAAACATAATCAATCGATCAGGACATCCTCGACGTGGGTACGGGGACCGGCATTTGGGCCATGTGTGTCGAGACGATCCTCCGCGGCTCAAGATGTTGTATCGCTGACTCGATCTTCTTCTCCAGAGACATGGCCGACGAGTATCCAAGCGCCCGAGTCACCGGAGTCGACCTCTCGCCCATCCAACCCATCTTCGTCCCTCCCAATTGCATCTTCGAGATCGACGACATGGCCATGCCCTGGACCTACTCGCCTGGCCAATTCGACTTCATCCACGTCCGAGAGATGTTCGGTTCCATCCCCGACTGGGACGAGTTTTTCCAGCAATGTTGGCGCTGCTTGAAGCCGGGAGGGTATGTCGAGGTCGTGGAGCATTCGGTCGAGCCCGTCTCAGATGATGAAACCGTTGGCCCCGATCACTTCTACAACCTTTGGGGTGACACCGTCGTGCAGGCCGGGAACTCCTTTGGGAAGAGCTTTACCATCTGGCGCGAGAGCGCCGACCGTCTCCGCCGAGTCGGTTTCGAGCATGTGGTGGAACACAAGTACAAGTGGCCGATGAACGGGTGTGTTCGCTGTTCTTGGCTCCTGATTGCGCCAGACTAACCTTTGCAGCTGGAGCTCCGACCGAAAGCTTCACGAACTCGGGCGGTGGAACCAGTATCGCCTCCATAACGGCGTCGAGGGCTTCATGCTGCGCCTTCTCACATCCACTCTACAATGGCCGTACGAGCAAGCGCAGGACTTTCTTGCCCGGATGCGCGCCAACCTCCGGGACTATCGCACCCACGCCTATCTACCGGTGACCGTTTGCTACGCCCGAAAACCTTCAGACGCCCCTATAGTCGCCGATTGACGTGACTGGGGTCATCCTACGACCACGTTTTGATTCCTTCACTTCTTACGGGCGACCTTGCATGTCCGCCACGGCATTATATATACCCCATTCTATTATTATGTCTTCACGAGCGATCTGGGAGGTTTGTTAGATTTTGGATACGGCGTCGTGCATGACATTTGACTCATTCCTGCGCATGGATGGATATTAGTTGGCTACCTTTTGGGCATACACATTTCCTATCTCGTTTCAGCTCTTACCTGAGCTATATTTGCAATATGTATCATCGTCTTACTCGGATTTGGCCCCCACCATGAGACGGGCAGACGTGATCGCTGCCTGATCTCAATGGCATCTACTGGCAGCTGAGCTGGAGGCAGAACAGGGTAAATCGAAGAGTAAGACATCCTACCATTACGAGCTTCGAGGCGATCGAAATATAGTCATGGAGTCTCTATCCAACAGTCCATTTCTATGCTAACACTGCACGGGAGCCTTTGTTGAAGAACTCCCAGGCCCAGCTATGCAAACAACACTCCATGCCACCATTGGAATTGTTGAAACAGATCCTCTCTATGCCCAAAGAAACGCCGCGTTGAGAATAGCGCCTGTTTTAGGGTATCAGTCGTCTCACATCATACCGTATATCCATCCCATATGCATTTTGTTGTTGAAAACGTGTTGAAAAATAAGAACAAAAGAAGAGAAGTGGGGTCTGGCTGAGGTTGGGAGGACAAAGTATTACAGTCAGCCAGGGGCGAAGCAGCAAGGCTCCTTTTCTTAGGCCTTGTACTGCTCACGGAAAGCCTTGGCGGCATTGACCATGTTGACCAGGGCAGGCTTGACCTGCGCCCAGGTACGGGTCTTCAAGCCGCAGTCGGGGTTAACCCACAGCTGCTGGGGCCTGAGGTACTGGAGCATCTCGGAGATGCGCTGCTTGAACTCCTCCTCGCCAGGGACACGAGGGCTGTGGATGTCGTAGACACCGGGCTGCAATTGCGATCAGCATACCGGGAAATCTGGGTTGTGGCTGAAGCTTAACTTACCCCGATGTGGCGAGGGTAGGCCTCGTCAATGAAGACCTGCAGGAGCTTGGCATCAGACTTGGAGTTCTCAATGGACAGGACGTCCGCGTCCAGAGCGCTGATGGCGTGGAAGAAGTCCTGGAACTCAGAGTAACAGAAGTGGGAGTGGATCTGAGTGGAATCCTCGACACCAGCAGTCGAGAGCTTGAAGCTGTCGACGGCCCACTTCAGGTAGGCATCACGCTCCTTCCCAGAGCGAAGGGGAAGACCCTCACGAAGGGCGGGCTCATCGACTTGGCTACGAGAACGTTAGCTCACTGAAATGCAAGGGGACAATTGTCCGCAAGCGCTAGAGCTTTTGTCCATCATTCCCCGGTGGGGTTACACTGGGCATAACACTTACTATATCGATCGTTAGTAAAGGAATAAGTGCTTTCATATAAGCAAGCGAAGACTTACCATGACGTAGATACCGTTCTTCTCGAGGTCAACCACCTCATCACGGAGAGCGAGCGCAAGCTGCTGGGCCTGAACCGACTGGTGGACGTCGTCACGGGGGAATGACCAACGGAGGCAGGTAACAGGTCCAGTAAGCATGCCCTTCATGGGCTTCTTCGAGACACTGGCAGCGTACTTGCTCTCCTTGACAGTCATCGGAGCGGGACGAGAGACGTCGCCGACGATGATGGGAGGGCGGACACAGCGAGATCCGTAGGACTGGACCCAGGCGTGCTAAGGAATATAATTAGTCGACGGCTCTACATCAAGCCTGGGGCGCAGACATACCGTGGTGAAGACATAGCCCTCGAGTCTCTCACCAAAGTACTGGACCATGTCGTTACGCTCGGGCTCACCGTGGACGTAGACGTCCAGGCCGAGCTCATCCTGGATCTGAACGCAGTTGTCGATCTCGCTACGGATGAATTCCTCGTACTGCGCCTCGGTGATCTCGCCCTTGGTGAACTTGTTTCTCTGGATTCGGATTTCCTGGGTCTGTTGTAGCGAAGTGTGGTCAGCATACCTGTATCTTCTGCGGTAACGGGACGAGATGAATCATACCTGAGGGAAGGAGCCGATGGTGGTGGTAGGGAAGTTGGGGAGGCTTAGGTGCTTCTTCTGCTGAGAAAAGCGGTTGTCGAAACCAGACTTGCGGTTGTGCATCGTGGGAGTAACCTGAGACTGGCGCTCCTTGACCTTGGGGTCGTTGGTGCGCTGAGACTCGGCGCGAGACTTCATAGCAACCGCATTGGCGTCAAGCTCGGACTTGACGGAGGCAGGGCCCTCGGTGACAGCCTTAGCAATGACAGCCACTTCAGCGCACTTCTCGACAGCGAAGGAGAACCACTGGTAGACCTCAGCAGGCAGCTTCTTTTCGCTGGCGAGAGTGTGGGGGACGTGAAGGAGAGAGCTGGACGTGGCAACGACGACACGGTCCTGGCCCAGAGCCTGGATGCCCTTCTGGAGCAGCTCAATGGACTTCTGGAAGTTGTTCTTCCAGACATTACGCCCGTCGACAACACCCATCGAGAGAACCTGCTTGGGGGCAAGCTGCTTGATCACAGGCTCCAGCTGCTCAGGGTGACGGACCAGGTCGACGTGCAGAGCATGGATGTTGGTGAAAGCCGGGAGAACATCGAGGTTGTGGACGATGTCTCCGAAGTAGGTGGCAAGAGTGATCTGAGGGCCCGCAGCGCCGAGCGATCCAATGGCCTCATAGGCAGGCTTGAAAGCGTTCTTGACGGCCGGACGCAGATCGAAGATGAGGACGGGCTCGTCGATTTGCACCCTTTGGTGGAGTTAGCTTCCGAAGCAATGCGACTAGAGGTTGGACACTTACTGCTCAGCACCGGCAGCCTTGAGGGCCTTCAGGAGCTCGACGTAGACGGGAACAAGCTTGCCGAGCAGATCAATCGGGTCAACAGACGATCCACGGTCGGCCTTGCCCAGGGCCAGGAAAGAGACGGGGCCGAGGACGACAGGACGGGTCTGGAAGCCAGCCTCCTTGGCCTCGAGGAATTGCTGGACGGGCTTAGCATCCTTGGCCAGAGAGAAAGTCTGGTTGTCCTGGAAGGCGGGCTTGGTGTAGTGGTAGTTGCTGTCGAACCACTTGACCATCTCCAGGGAGGGAACGTCGACGGAGCCCTTCTGGTGGCCACGGCCCATGGCGAAGTACTCGTCAAGGGGGGAGAGCTTCTGCGAGGAGTAGCGCTCAGGGATGGCCTGTGGGGAAATCATTAGCGGCAATTGATGGTATCACGGGGAGAGCGGCTTGCTTACGTTGAAGAGCTGGATGTGGTCGAGGACCTGGTCATAGTAGGAGAAGTCGTTGGAGGGGACGCAGTCGACACCGGCATCCTTCTGGATCTTCCAGTGAGCGAGACGGAGCCTCTTGCCCTCAGCGAGGAGGTCACTCTGAGAGATCTTGTCGGACCAGTAGGCCTCGGTGGCCTTCTTGAGGTCTCTCAGGGCACCCATACGGGGGAAACCCAAGACGGAGGAGAGGACCATTGTGGCTCAATTGGGGGATAGATGAGTTGAAAGGGATAAGAAGGGGAGAGAGAGGGAGAGAAAGAGATGGATGGATGAGGGAGAGAGAGGATGAGGGAGGATGGAGAGGAAAGAAGAGAAGAAAAGAAGAAAAGGAGGGAGAGGACACGGAGAAAAAGAGGGAGAGAGAGAGGGGCAGCGAGGGAGGGGCAGCCAGACTTCGGCGGGGCAGCACAGCCGTTGCAATTTTCGTGCCCCTCTGTCAGTAAATTACCACCGCCAATACTATACGTGGCACCACGCCCGTCATCTACAGTGGTGTGCGCGCCGTACGTACAGTACGGTACGGTACAATACTGTATAATACGGCTCTAATAGCAGCCCAAGTCCAACAATGTATATTACCGTACAGTACGCTTCATCTCCGACCATCGGCCTCTTATGAACCAGATGTGACGCCGGATACGGGCTCTCAATGCTTTGGATTTATCCTATCCAGTCGCAAATATGACAGTACATAAATTTGCAAGCTTGCCGGGGTTTGGCCCTTTCATCAATCGCATAGCCATGTTTTGTCCAGGAAGGGGTCTGGTCTTCCAGGCCAAATGCCCAAGGCGAACGGGATTCCAATAGGCGACAACATTCGACAAAGGGTGCTTTGTAGATCCAGTGCATCCACTGCATCCATCGCAGCCTCTATTCTCCGTATAGCTTGACATTGACATGACAGTCGCAGTGACGTTAAGCAGCAGTCGGACTATTTTAGTGGCGCCAGTCTGGAATGGAATTCAGGGATTTTATGGTACTTGGACTACCACCGTGCATAGATAGTCACATATCGGCGTAGACCATCCAGGTCAATGGCCGACGGACGCAGCATGACAGGCGGCTCCTTGGTGCAACATCTTCGGCAGGGATCTTTTGAGGGAGCCAATGCAGCTAGACAGGAAGGAAAGTTCGTTAGTGAAACGCAGAGACGAGGCTTCAACCCCTTGCAGCAGGACCAAGACCGGGGGAGGAGTTGAGCACGAGAGGCCAGGAGTGGCAATGAGACGGATGGAGATGGGAGGAGGTCAGGTGCTGCTGACTGATGCTCCGCCCTGCACGTCACCGTTCCTGTCTACGTCTGGCCGGTCTCTCTTCTCTCTTCTCTCTCGTCTCTCTCTTCTCTTTAACCTCTCTCCCCCCTGCCTCTTCCCTCGTTCTCTTGCTGAATCCTTGTTCTATTATTCCCTCGGTCCTCCGCCGTCTTCCCGGTCCTCTCCTGTCTCCCCCTGTCATCCTACCGACATCCCGGAGTTTCCCCGCAGCCCTGCTTCTGTCCGTCGGCCGTCTTCCATTTCCTTCCTCCGTTAATAGAAATAAACATCCCCCAGGGAGCATACCCTTTTCCTTTCTCCTCGCGAACTTCCTATTTCCCGTCACTACCACGATGTGAGTCACTGAAGGCCCCGTGTGTCCGCTCCCTCTAACAAACCCCCTCTAGGCGCATCACGGTCAACGTCATCAGGCCGGACCAGGCCGACTCGGATATTATCAATCTCGAAGTTGGCGGCGACATGTCGGTTGATCTCCTCAAATCCATCGTCGAAAGCGAAACCAGCATTGCTCCCGAGGCCCAGCGACTGGTCTACAACAATCAGTTCCTCAGCGATGGCGCTCGTACGCTAGAACAGGTGGGGATCGTGGAAAGTGATATGCTGGGTGTCCATGTCACCTCGCGAGGGCCTCAGCCAACACCGCCCGCCGCTCCCACTCCAAATGCCGCGGCGCAGCAGAACCTCCAACGAAGGGCGCAGATGGTCCCCGACCCGGAAACGATCCGATTACACATCCTAGGCGATCCGCGAGTGCGCGAAGCGGTCCGGCGACAGAATCCCGACTTGGCCGATGCAGCCCATGACTCGCAGCGATTCCGCGATGTGCTCGTCGGGCAACAGAGGCGCGAGGCTCAGATGGAGGCGGAGAAGGAGGCCCGAATTGCCATGCTGAATGCAGACCCCTTCAACCCGGAGAACCAAAAGGCAATCGAGGAGATCATTCGCCAGAACGCGGTGACCGAGAATTTGCACACCGCCATGGAACATCACCCCGAGTGTAGGTCCGATGCCCCTGTGATTGCGATTGTCATGCTGAATCAGAATCCCAGCGTTTGGCCGCGTGACGATGCTCTACATCCCGGTCGAAGTCAACGGTCACAAATTGAATGCCTTCGTTGACTCTGGTGCGCAAGTGACCATCATGTCTCCAGAGTGCGCCATGGCGTGCAACATCATGCGCCTGGTCGACAGTCGCTACGGCGGCATCGCCAAAGGTGTCGGGACCGCTAACATCCTGGGTCGTGTCCATTCCGCGCAGATCAGAATCGGAGAGATGTTCCTGCCCTGCTCGTTCACGGTCATGGAAGGGAAGCACATCGACCTTCTCCTCGGGCTGGACATGCTGCGGCGCCATCAGGCATGCATTGACCTTAAAAAGGGCGCCCTTGTTATCCAGGACCAAGCCGTCCCGTTTCTGGGTGAAGCGGATATTCCGAAACACCTCCAGGAAGAGTTCGAAGATGAGCCCCTTATTAAAGGCCCCGGTGGTGCCGAGGTCGGTGCCCGAACAGGCGCGATCACCCATGAAGCAGGTAGCAACGAAAGTAGCCAAGGACCCAGCGGGCCATCGGCGGCATCGGCGCCAAAGACCAACCAACCGGCGCCTGAGTCGTCCCGTTGGCCTCAGGATGCCATTGCCAGAATCATCGAGTTGGGATTCACACGGGCGGAAGCCGTTCAAGCATTGAATGCGGCCAATGGGGATCTGGACGGGGCTATTACGTTTCTTATATGACGGGTGACACCAGCGGAAAGTCCTAAATACAGGTCTCGTCCCAGGGTGGTGGATATGGTTCTCGCGTATTCGCCGCCGTCTTCCCCCCCAAACAGGCGACGTTGCTCCCTACTGCATCGGCATGGATCGAGCAGCAGCCTAGCATGACTATAATCCGCTGCATCGCGGACTAGACGTCAAGGGCGGACCAACCCTGCATTTCGTTCATTGGGCGTTGGTGGACTCCGCCATGCATTAGCGAGCTGTATACCGATCAATGGAATCTAACTCCAATCTGCCTTGGCTAGTACTGGTAGGGCTGAGAGCATCCGATCGAGTGTAATGGAGTATACAGGCCGACCAACACTCGAGGCTGCTACATGTGAATACTACTTGGCCGTATGCTAATAAATACAATGCTTGATTCCAAAATAACGGCGATATCCAATTCCAGTCCTCATCAGTGCGATACTCAAGACGGGATTTACTCATGCTTGGCCTTGGACACCAGCAGGCGGCGGAGTCTGCCAACCATGTCCAACGCCATAAGACCACCTGCATCACCATGTTAGCGGGGGGACCACCGATGAAAGTGATGAACATACCAAGCGCAATGTACGGGCCGTATAGCATTGTGATATTCTGCTTCTCCACGTCCGTCCGATCCGTCCAGCTCCAGACCTCGACGAGGGCAGCCACGGTAGTGACAAATGCCTGCACACCGAACGCCAGCAGGTGGACAGGGACCATGGGGTCATCTGGTACGGCGGTCTCAGTCGCAGACTCCAACGCGTCCTTTGTGCCAGCTTACCTCGTAGCAATGCGCCAATCGCCCAGAGACTCAGGGGGAGGTGGTAGAGCAGTTCCATCCATACGAACGCGCTAAACCACGGAGCGGGAGCGCCCTGGAAGAACTTGTCATTGTATGTATCGACGTAGAATTGGCGGAGCTCCAGATAAAATCGGCCTGGAGGAATGATGGCAGGAACGGGAAGGTGTCGACTGGGATCTCGTCAGCGATGGAAGCGGATGCTGGCATTCGGGAGGACCGTACCAAGGGTCAACGGGCCATGGATGGCGAAGAAGACAAAGTATAGCAAGTCGCGCTTGCGATTGCGGAGCGACAGGGAAGCAGGCATGGTGAAGTGTATGCGTAAAGAGGTAGAGGTCGGAGATTTCAGAGACGCGACTGGCATATAGCTCGGTTTGGTTTGTTTGCAGGATCAGGGCCTCGGCACGGAGAATCCCGGATCCGTCGGGCAGACCCGCTGGTTGAGTAGTATGGGTGGCCTGTATGCCTGAAGGGAGGATGTTATCCGATATAACCTACAACTACGAAACCGAATATTGGGCATGCTGTTACAATAGAGAGGCTAATAAGGTCGACTGCGCAGATCCGTCGCAGGGAGATATATCCTGCCTCTCCCCCATTTGAGCTCGTTACAATACAATTTCTCCCGGATTATGGCTCCGGCACGCCAGTCTATACAACAAGAGCGACGGCATCAGCATCAGCATCTACATCGGCAAGCACAACCACTACGGAGAGTCCTACTAGCAGTAATTCCTTCGTTCTCCGACGAGCTCCAAGTCGACACAGTCTTCGTCGGGCGGAGTGGGCGTGGGTGCGGCTGCTGGAATCGGTGTTGGCGTGGGTGTAGGAGTCGTCATTATTGCGGCGAGTGTGTTCGTCTTCTTCCGCAGAAAGGCCTCTAAGGGTCAAGCTCATATGCTCCCTGGCGGCTATAGTAGCTCGACTGGGAGCCCAGCCCATTCGCATCAACGGCCGGTCTGGAGGGGGAAAGGTCGGCACCGCGGGCTGAACTGGACCGTAAAGTGCAGACAATCGGAGCTTGAGTGATAGTGGGGAGAAGAGGAGGAAAGAGCGGCTTTTTATTGCACGAATACATAATTCATAGGGATCAGGAATGTATGCATATAAGGACTGGATATATATTTTTGTCGGGATTTAACTGTATACCCCCTTTTCTTGCACATCCAACAGTCCATCATGCGCAGTGTTATGCGAGAGTAGACTGATGACCCAGCGCGTAAGAACAAAGGAGAAGCCGCTTAAGAGAATAATCCATAATAGAACCAATTTCTGAACATACCCAGCTACGTCCATGAGAAGCAGAGGGACCATATAAAGATGACATAAGCAATCACATGACAATACGCAAAGGGAAGGCGGCCAGCCTGTCGCCATCTCTGTTTCTTCTCCAGTCTTTGCCCAGCAGACCAGCATCGAAAATCATCACCAGCCCCAGTGTCTGCACCAGTCCAGTCCCCGGAGGCATTCCATCCCTTACGGCAGTGGCTGCATCCTTTCTTGCCACTTTCGCCGTGAAGCTTATCTTGAGCTGCAGGGGCCGAGTTGACCGTCCTTGGCTTCTTCTTTCTGCTAATTGACTAGCAGCTATGACTTCATTCTGTCCGGAGTACACCATGATTGTCCGTTGACCGAAAGTCCTATCGTCCCCCAAGTACGACACGACTCCGATTCACTAGCCGACAATGATACTGCTGGATGGACTGATCGTCACGCGCCTGAACGGAATCCGATGGATACAGACAGTCCTGCCGAACACCGGTCCAGGGCTACGTACAACTTGCAAAGAGATGGTGGGGCCTGGCTGCGAGATAGTTTCGATGGTGCCCAACAGTCTTCTACAAGGACCTTGAGACGCCACCTGGCATCTAAATGTGTACCTGGTACACCTGTACTATTGCCGGGACTATCGGTGGCATCGACACTTGATATCTACACCGAGTATGTCGCCAATCTTGCCGTCAATTAGGATAATCAGATGGACCTGTTTCGTAACCCCTGGTCTGGTCGCCGGAAAAGCCCACCCATGCCTGGGAGTTGGAGAATTGTCCCCGTGGTGTCAATCGTCCCCGGCATGACGTCGTAGCAAAGATGGCGGAATTTCCCCTCGAGAGCAGCAATCTGCCAGGAATCTCCAGGTCCAATTGGAATTCGTGTGGCCCCTGAGTGTCCAGCGTCTCGAAACAGGCTAGAAATTACTGCGCTGATTATCCGAGATAGCGAATCAGGGTTATTATTTGCGGGATGTGACATTAATCCCAAAACCACCAGGGGTCGCGCTGGTGGCGTCCCATGTGTCTGGAGCGCCAAATGCCGTGCGTTTACTAGGGCGTGCCGCTAGGAGGATGGACAGCCGAACCTTGTGTGCAACCTTGGGTTACACCGATCTTCCCGTCCATTAGTCTGCGTACGGAGCGAGAGTCGAGCGGGTTTCACCATGCTGGCTGGCATGCTCGCCTGGCCGTGTCGAGTCCTGGAAGGGCAAAGATCGCGCCATGAATCAACTGGAATTTCCATGGAAGAAGTCTATTTACAGGAGACCCACCAGGAAGATCACACACACGGTAATATCACGCCAATTCCAGCCACCTCGACTTCAAGGCTGCACGCTGAGAGCGGATGATGCAAGTCCAATGCAGCAGGTGGAAGCGCGGAACTGCTTCCTGCATGCCGTTGGTCCAAAGGGCCAGCCGCAAGGTTGACCACTGCGCGTAGTTAGGGGCCATAATGCCACCCACTTCCCAGCATGCCTCGGCCGCTATCGCGCGAGCCCCAAGCCGGGTTGAGCGGTGAAACACCCCAGAATGGAATATGGAAGGAGAAGAACAGTCGCCCAGATCCAGATTCCCGGAACACGCCGGCTATGGAGTGCGGTAGGGAGCAAGCTACCAATCCCAGCATCGACGGAGGCCCAATCGCTATGGCGGTCGGCGCCCTGTGGCCGTGATAGTCTCTGGATCAAAGCAGCGCCCGTTGGCAGCTAGTATGGAGTATACTCCGTATGAATATGGAAGCTCCGATGGTCCGCTAGCTCTACCTTGACCGCTCTCTCGTCCTTCTTTGCTGTCCTCTGCCTATCCCTTTCCTCTCTCCTTTCCGCTGTCTTTGTTCCCTTCCATGTGGCCCCCCTTCTTTCGCTGCCCTCCTATGACAATCGATTCCGGGCGGTTTAGGCCCATCGAGGATCCGTCCTCGATTTCCCCTGTCGGCGTGGAATACAATGAGCACAACGGATAATCCGGCCATCCCCAGCGCAACGTCGCCGGGCCGGAGATGAAAGGATAGCCTAGTAATGTTTTATCCGGAGACACCGTTGGTTGCAGGTTGTCATTACGTTTGTTGTGGCCGCGCTATATCGCTTGGTTCGCTGAGGCATGGACATAACGGCGAACCTGTGGAGGCTTGATTCCGGCAACTATTTATATTGCTGCCTCGTCCTCTCTCCTTTCGCTCTTCCAAATCTCTCTCCCTAGTCCTAGTGAGTTTCAGAAGACGCTGGTCATAGCGACACTCTGCAGCTGCTCACTCGCCTTATTGGTCTGCGCGCCCTTCCTCTTCAGCCATTGCTCACAGACCCTTCTCCAAGGAAAATACACCGTCGACTCAGAGGCAGCCATGCCGTCGCCGATGCCAATATCGTCGCCTGATAAGCCGCAGGCCGCGCATGCCAATGGCTCCAAGCAACCAATCAGCTACGACATCAATATCCCCTATGTCGATGTCTCCAAGGAGTCCCATTCCCGCACAAGGTATCCCGAGTATCTTCCGACTTGGGATAAGATGTGGTTTGATCCATTGCCGCCGTTTCACTACGACGATCCCGCCCTTCGCGTCAAGGACAAATCCAAGCCCAACCTCATGACGGAGAATGTGAAATTGTCCCATATTCAGCCGAGGTTCGGCAGCGTCGTCGACGGCGTGCAGCTGAGCCAGCTATCAGACGCCGGAAAGGACGAGCTCGCCCAGCTCGTCGCCGAGCGCAAGGTCCTTGCCTTCCCGGACCAGGATTTGATTGACGCCGGCCCCGAGAGCCAGGAGAAATTCATGCGCCACTTCGGCAAGCCCAACTACCAACCCGTCTCGGGGACTGTGCGCGGCCACCCTGGTTTTCATATCATCCACCGCGACGGAAATCGAGAGGAGATCTCGCGCTTCCTGGAACAGCGAACAACAACGACCCTCTGGCATCAGGACGTGAGCTACGAGATCCAGCCCCCTGGCTACGTGATGCTCGGGCTCCTAGAAGGTCCAGACGTGGGAGGTGACACTGTCTTTGCGGCGACGGATCTGGCTTACCAGTGAGTTCCTTGCAATTGGAGTCGGCGGTCCGCAAAATGTTAATGCTTGACGATCTAGACGACTCTCCCCAACATTCCGCTCTTTCTTGGATGGCCTCACGGCAGTCCACTCCTCCGCGAAGATGATCAACCACGCCCGGATGACAGGGAGTCCGGTCCGCAAGGACCCCGTGGACACCATCCATCCATTTGTCCGGATACACCCTGTGACGGGGGAGAAATGTCTCTTCCTGAACGGGGAATTCCTGACCAAGATCCAGGGCCTCAAGGAACCAGAGCAGAGATGGCTGCTGGACTTTCTCATGAACCACATCGTCAGCGGCCACGACTTCCAGGCGCGCGTGCGGTGGCAGCCCAGGACTATTGTAATCTTCGACAACAGATGCACCCTGCGTAAGTATCGGCCCGGTCTTGCATTATCCATCTACCTATCTAACAGTGGCCCAGATTCTGCAATCGTCGACTATCTCGATGACGACTACGGCGCGAAGCTGCGACATATCTTCCGCCTGGTCGCGTTGGCCGAAAAACCCATTCCGGTCCCGGTTCCCGAGCAGTTCGTGTAGGGCTTTCGTCTCGCCCGGTTGTTTTGCGCCTCCTTTCTTGTTCGCACTCGATACCTCACAGCTCGTTTATAGACGTTGAATTGGGAGTTGTATCCGTTTGGAACGGCTAAGTGGATGAATTTCTTTCTTCCACCTGGGCTCTGGATTCCATACATTCACGGCGTTCTGTTATCTGCCTGCGTGCATTCCAGGCTGCCTTCAAAAAGTTTTCCATGTCAAAACTAATAAGTGATACGATGGCTATGATCCGCTTGCAAAGGACATGATGTGATTAGAATTTGAATTCAATATCTGCTAAGCTGGCCCTTCGCAGGAGCCATGAGAGCGACAAGAGATGAATCCACATAAAACCACTTCAAATCGTTTGTGAATCGGCTCGCGCAATAGGTTACATAAAAAGCGGTCCAACCAAACGCCCAGCAAGAGTCTTCGAATACAGAAATGCAGACAGGGTGCTGTTGGCTGAGGAGAAATCAAGAAATGCAACGAAAACCAACATTTGACCGCTCAATTAGTTACCGAATTATACTCTCAATCCGCCCTCGCAGCTCCTGGGCCTCGTGTAACTGCTCCGGGATAAGGCCGCCTTGTTGCAGCAGCAGGAGAAGGACCTCCGAGATACGCTCGGCGACGAGTTCGCTCCCGAAAACCGCGCCTCCGAGACGCGCAGACTCCTTGTACCAGCAGCCGATCAGATACAGGAGGTCCTTGGTGATGTATTTCCTGTTGGTGCCGTGGAAGGCGCCTCGTCGGTGTAGTGCATGGATTCTAGCACCGTGTATAGTGTCTCGTGAGTGACTCCAAGGTCCAAGAACAGATCAACCACCCAGGTCGGCGGCCCAACGCCGCGCTGGTGCTCCAACGCGTACCGCTCGAGAATCGGAAGGAGCATGTGCACGGGGAAGACAATCTCCGACATTCGTAGACGACTGCCCATGCTGCGCACTTTCTCGGCCACGGCCTCGTACGGAAGCGGTGTCCCCCGTTGAACGGTCTTGTCATGAAGATCCTGCAACAAGTGTTGCCATGTAGCTTTTATATCTGCGGAGTTGCGGTGATCCGCGTGGAAGAAGATTTGCAGGCAAATGTCATAGTAGCTTCCGGAGTCGGCATAAGTGTTAAACAACTGGGATCATGTCAGCCAGTGTGCCAGAGACTGATAAAGATACAAAGGCGTTTACTTACGACGTTGATATCCATGAGAGATCCATCCAGTTCTTGCATAACTTGACCTTTCCTTTCAGGATCCACACGCTCTTCGTCCTTGAGCTTTTGCAGAATGTCGTCTTGAATGTTTGCCACGTCAATTAGATTTGAAATGTCGCGCAGCAGGCGCTGTCGCGATTGTCGGCCGACATCCGGTGTGAACGTCGAAGCATTCGCCCTGGCGCGCCCGAGATACTCGATTCGGCGACTCAGGGGGATGGCAAAGGAGCTCTGTGCAAGATCGTACTGGACCTGCGCTGCTTGGAAGAACCGCTGGTATTGGGCGAAGTACCTCCAGAGCAGATCAGCGTGGGCGATGTCGTCCAGCGCCTTGCGCTCCAGATAAGTAACGACGAATTCAGAGTCCGTGAGGAGCAACCGGTCGCTCCATCCCTGCTCCAGGTACCAGTCGTACAGGTTGGCCAAAAATACCTCATCACCCGAGTCTGCTATGACCCCATAAGCCTCGCTCTTGCGTCTGGCAATAACCGTAAATTGCCCGTCAACCATGCCAGGATCATGAGCCGCTAGATTGTCGACAGCGATGATAACCCTGAAGATCAGGTCATAACACTGCTTTCTGAAATAAAAGTAGTCCCTGCGGCCGTCCTATGAGACATTAATAGGGCCCTGGGAATGACCGAGGAATGCAGTACTTACTTCGGGAGGGCAGCCATCCTTTACCCACGAAAGCGCCATATTTGTCTTGTCTGAGTGTGCAGCAACATTAAGAGCAAGCTGAATTGCACCTGTAGCGAGTCAGTTAGCTGGATTGATGGATATATGCTCTCGACAACATACCTGCGAAGAATTGGTTCAAAATGTAGCCATCCACAGTAGAGACCAGATAATCCATAGGCAGATTCTCGGTCACCTTTTGGAACAAGTGCAGACTCTCATTGAGCAGGTTCCGACCGTGCTCGGAGTTCGACCCGGCTTCTGTGGCTCTCTTGAGCAGCTCTTGTGCCTTGAAGATCACAACATCCTCGGCGCTGCAGAAGCTGCCACATCGCCGCCGGAGTGCGTCCGCCACCGTCTCCACATTGGAGCCTTTCGCGATGTTTCTATTCACGATAGCCTTGACCAACTCCTTTGCGATGTCGTGTCCCCTACTGGTACTGAATAGCTCCTCGAACGTGAGCTTCAGGAAGCGCTGTTTGGAGTCATCGTGCAAGGCGGCCACGATCTCGTCTACCCGCTCATCGAAAAGAACCAGGACAAAGGAAATCCCTTCGATAGTGTGCGAAACAAGCTGCACAAGGGAGTGAAGGGCACGGTGCTCAGCCTGCAGGGCGGTCTCTTCTTGTTTCGTTGATACGCGCGAGAGAGCTTCGGGCCCGCTTAGCCCTTCTATAAAGGTCTTGTTGGTTCTGAAAAACGCTTGCAAAGCGGACAGATCCCGCTGCACAGTTTGGAGTTTTTCGACGTTGACTGACGGCGACATTGTGGTTGTCCCGTTCGACGACCTATCGACTTTGGCGATCTCCTTCCTCCAAATCGAGCGCAACAATCTTGAAATGTACAGAGCAATTCCCGCGTGTCTCGGGGACGGGACGACAGCGTCCACAGCAGCGGCCGAATTATCAGAAACGACGTTTTCGTTCACCGTTGGTCGGCCACCATATTCAATGAAAACCCTGCGCGCAAACTCCAGAACGTCCGGGTCGTTGATGTGGGTGAGTCGGGAATCAGCAGATATTTCCACTCCCTGACCACACGCAACAGCCAGAGCGGTTGCAAGGGTCTCGCTGCGGCCATACGTGCGGATGAAGTTCTTAGTCTCGCCCTCGAGGCCGTCATCGCCTCCGCCCCCGCGGACCAGCGCGGCAAACATGTCGACAAGCCGCCGTCGGCGAATTACATGTATGCCAGAATTCGTCAAGACGGCCATCTCGGCGGCTGGGTTGTCAAATTGAATTGCCGATTCATTGCTAACCCCCGGTGAGCCAGCGACTGCGGAGGACGGCGAGCAAACGCCAATATCCACCGCTCTGCTTTCTATGGAAAGCCAGATCCCAGTCTCTGCCGCCTTCCCAGGGATCATATTCTCATGAGACCGAGCGACCCGACCGGAGTCAGGAGAGGAGACAAAAAGAGTGTCAGATTTATACGTGGGATCCTTGCCAGTGAAGCAGAAGAAATATCCGGGAGGGTACCTCGCACCAAGCCGTGTGGGGTTCAACGAATGAACAGGGACTCGCAATGTTGACGACGGGGAGAACGCAGGGCGACCTGGCATGCCAACGGGGCTGGCGGAGGAATTGTCAAGCGGGGGAGTTTTCACATGGTGAGCCTGCATGCTCGTAGGGGCGTTGGAAGCACCTGGTGACGGTGACCAGCTATAAGACGTTGTAGCGCTCAAATAAATGCGATATCCTGTGGCCGTTGTAGCCATTAAGTGATACCTCGACGCCTCTGGAGCCGGAATTGGACTGATGGAAACGATCGGGACCTTCGGGTTCAGCGTCTCGTTGGAACCGATGATGTGGCCAATGTTGGCGTAAATATCCATAGCCGGCTTGGTGATTGCCAGAGCAAGCGTGCCGTCAGCCTTCATGTGGAAGACTCTAATGGTAGACAACGAAGACAAGGTGTACAGCAGTCTTCGCGTGTCGTCAACCTCCATTTGCACAACATTTTCAAACATCTTCTGGGTCAAGCTCAAAGCCGGGGCGAATGCAGACAGGGGAGAGCTGGTATGGTTCACTTTAGCGCAGCGGCCTTGGAACCATCTCTCCTCCTGTTGATAAATGAGTTCGTAAACATCGTTGTCAGAGGTCCCGCCGAAAAAAATGCGGCCCATTGGGTCTGAGGAGGTGATGACATGGATGTCCAAGCCACGAATGGACGTTGACATGCCAGTCTGATACAAGGTGACTTTCTTCCCACCGCTGGGTCGAGTCTCACAGCCTAGTCCAAGTAAAAAGATTTCAGCTGTAGTCGCGATAACGAGCAGGTAGTTGATGGCCGGCAGGAAGACCCCTGGTCGCGGTTTTACCAGCTTCACCGCTTGAATGCTGTTCGGTTGATCCTCAAAGCCCACGAGCTCGGGGTTCGGATGCGTGAAATCCCAGATATACACGGCATTATCAATGGCAACCCAGGCGTGATTCAACTCGGCGAGAAGGCCCATGCCCGTCGAGATTTGGGCCTGGTTATACTGCTCGAAGACCTGGTCCGGAATATTGTACGTCTTCATTTTCTGGAACGGAGCCCATGATGGGGCACTTGGGATGTCATAGTCGGACGACAAGCCCTCTGGACGAACCGCGTCAGCTCACAATAGACTTAACCATGCAGGATGCCATGGACTTACGAGACAGATAGGTATCGAGGTCGGGGTAGCGGGACTCATGGGCGAGAGTATCGTTGATCGTGCGCGCTGCACGCTCCTCTGTGCTCAATGACTGGTCCTTTGTTTTCGAAGCGGCCGGAGGGAGGTTGGGAAGGGAGACCGGCGCGGGTTGGGCTGGCGTTGGCGGAGCTTGTTTTGGGGGGAACATGGGCCCATTCCGGGCGTTAGGAGGAGCCGGAGTGTGGAAGAACGCCCCGGGAAGCGGTTTCTGCGGAGTAAAAGGCGGAAGACTTGGATACGACATGATTTCGAGCTGTGACGGGGGACGGGGAAGAGATCGCGATCGCGCTCCCAGAGCGAGGATGGCAGCGGCACGGCAGTGTTGAAAGGGACGGGGTGATCGCCGAAGATATGAGAAGCCAGGAGAGTGAGGAAGTAGAGTGAGGAGAGAAGAACCGCGGAGAGGAAGAAGTGTTCCTCAACCAGGAGGCTTGGATTGGTTGTTGGAAGCAGGAGGGCAAAATATTGACGGTGGTCCAGGTCCGCCGAGCATTTACTGCCCTGTGTTTTTCGCTCTCCGCCTTTGCTCTTCCGCCGCCTTCACTACAGGTACAACAACACAACACAGCTCATAACACTCCCCAATTCCATTCAATTCCATTCACCTCGCCTATTCACTTCTATTCAATTCTCTCTATTGTTCTTCGCGACTCCCGCCATGTTCAATCCCCTCCGAGTCGCCTCTCGACTCCCCCTCCGCTCAGTGCGATGGAACTCGACAGAAACCCCCGGGCCTCCGCTAATGGCCCAGATCAGGTCGGATCTCAAGGCTGCTATGAAGGCGAAGGATGCTTCCAGGTGCGAATGCTGCCCCGGACTGTGTTCATTGCGAAGCTGATCGAATTGGCCGTTAGACTGGACGTCCTTCGCGCGCTGATATCGGAGTACAATAATCAGGCCAAGAGCCCAAAGCCGCTCAGGTCTGATATAGATCTCCTCAAGGTGATCAGGAAGCGTGTGGCGGCGGCAGAGATAGCGGCGCAGGAGTTCTCCGCGGCCAACCGGTCCGACCTGAAGGAGAAGCAAGATTCGCAGGTGGCCATCTTGAATGAGTATGCCGGCCAGGTGAAGACGCTGAGCCGCGAGGAGATCCGGGAGGCTGTCGCACAGGAGATTGCGAATATGAATGGGGAAGGGAAGAAAGCCAACATCGGGGTTCTGCTTTCCAGGCTCTTCGCCCATGAAGGAGCGTTGTGTAACAAGGCGGAGACTTGGGAGGCCGCACAGGTCATCAAGGAATTCCTGTCTGCGTCTTGAAGCTGAGTAAACGTCATTTCCGGCATTACGCTGTACATTAGAAAACGGTTTGTATAGTAACAATAGATAATCCCACTCGGTTAACCAGGCTATGTTCCACCCTGCTGAAATCTATGCGAAATGGTCGGCCAGCAACAGCGCCAGATAACATTGCAAATACTCAGTTTAGAGCTGCGGCCATGTCCGCGCACGATCCAAAGCCAAGTGCGCTAGAGAATGTATGACTCCCTGGACGTCTCCCTCAGGACACCTAAACACCAATCCCATTACCAACCAGGCTCTCAACCCACGAGAGCTAAGAGTACAACAATGCGATACCGCCAACGGAGGTCACCGCGACACCAAGCCACCACAACCGGTCAGGATCGGCCAAATCGTGCGTCTTGATCAGGCTCTTCATACTGATGAACGGCGCAACTTCCTCGGCGGAGTGGCGCTTGCTCTTGGCCGTCGCTGTGGACTTCGAATCCAGCGTTGTTGTCGGGAGCATCTGGGGGGATTTTCCGACGAGATACATGGGGATCATGGGGGCTCCGTCAAACGCGAAGAGGTCTAGACGCTTAATGTCATGATAGCGGTCGACATAGACGGAGAAGGACTAGCACGCCAAAATCAGCAAGATGAGAACATATCCGAGGCATAGCCGTTGGCCATGTACCTTGAAAAATTCGGTTTGGTTGTATCTTGTGTACTGGCCGTGGTCATAATCGCACGGGTCGGAAAAGAGCTGGCGACCGTCTATGGCATACGGAGTCAAGATGAGGGAGCCGTTGTCGTTCACGGTAAACGTGCCATGCTGCCACTGCATGATTCCCTTGGGGCAGGAGGGATCTTTCGCTGTTCCATGGTGAGCGGGTAGAGTCGATCAGCGCGGTCTGGAGAAGACTGACGGTTGGAGAGGGCGCGGTAGTACGCCTCCTCATAGTGCCCGCTAGTCGAGAACGAATACGAGATGCCAGGCAACTTGGGCTCGAGAAGCTTGTCCTTGACGGGATCGTAGAAGTCCTGCAAGTAGATGGTGGTTAGTACGTAGGGCCAGAGACCTCCCATCGACGATCAGCGCGCAGACGTACCGAGCCCGTTGTCACAGTGCGGGATTTGGTGGACCAGGTGCCCTGAAGATCAGCGATCGCAGCGGCATTGGCAAGCGCGGCGAGAATCACAAAGAAAAGCGCAATCATGGCGTCAACATGGCCCTTGAAAGCAGAGAGTTTCGAGGGAGAAATCAGGCCGTGAGAGAAGAAGCCCTTGTGGTTTGGATTCCAAGCGCCAGCAGGAATGCGCCAAGCCGCGCTGTCTTTGCCTGCTCCCTCTCTCCGTCTGTTCTCCGTCCTCTCTCCCCACCACCCTCACCACCCTCACCACCCTCACCATGGCCGCTGCCCTCCAGACTGCCAAAAAGGACCTCCGCAGGCGAATGCGAGAGGCGCTCCGCCAGGTCCCCTCTGAGTCTGTCGTCAGTCAATGTCCGCTGTCTCCCCCTCCGCCAACCACGCCCGGGCTGACAACCCCCAGCTAGACTCGCCGCGAACCAGCTATTCTCGCTCTCGGAATACCAGAATGCCAGGCGGATCAGCGTGTACCTCTCCATGCCCTCGGGGGAGCTGTCTACCTCGGCCATCGTCCACGATGCTTTGAAGAGCGGGAAGCAGGTGTTTATCCCGTACATCCACAGCGTCGAGCAGCCCGCAGCACCGCAGAAGACCTCGATCATGGATATGCTGGCATTGGAGTCGGTCGAGGAGTTTGAATCTCTCGAGCGCGACAAATGGGGCATTCCATCACTGAAACCAGCGCATGCTGCCAGCAAGCCCAACTGCTTGGGCGGGCAAGGAGTCACGCCCGGAGCGGACGAGACTACGAGAGAGCATGGGCTGGACCTGATAGTGATGCCAGGGATGGCGTTCGACCAAAAGTTCAGAAGACTGGGCCATGGTAAAGGCTACTATGATCATTTCTTGACAAGATACTCGAAGGATAGCGACACAGCAACGCCAAAAATGCCCTTCCTGGGTAAGACACAACCGCATTACCGTGACAAATCATCCCGCAATGAACCGCCTCTAACAGCCCAACAGTTGCCCTCTGTCTCAAGGAGCAAATGCTTCCCCTGGTCGAAGATATCCCCGTTTCGGAACATGACTGGCCCATCGATGCCATCATCACTGGAGACGGCCAGTTCCTCCAACGGTGACATGGTTATGTAGAAACGGCACCCTTTCGTGTAAATAGCATGGTCTATTCAATCCCTGCGCGTAAACAGCCCCCCCCCCCCCCCCCCCAATGGTATCGTAATGGCGTATTCGAGACAGAACTTGTCATGGCGCGAGTAAAGTGGTCCGTCGCTCTGGGGTATTAGATGGCTTGGATCAGAGACACGTTATCGCCCTTGAGCAATATTTGCCCTGGAACCAGAGGTCAGCCCACGATATACATATAGAAAGTAAACACAAGGAAAACACGCACCCAATGGCCTCCGCTTCCCCTCCTCAGTCTTTGTTGGAAGCCGGACTTCAACCGCGTCGTCAATGACAAGGTTCATGAACTCATCAAACCCCTGGAGGAATCAGCAAGTTCCATCACCATAGTTGACAGGAGCACGTACCCTGATCTTTCCCTCGATGCGAAACGCGAGTTGCTCATAAAGCCAGATACAGACGGTGGAGCGCTGTTGGAGGAGCTTGAAGATGAAGTGGATGGGCGCGAGCAGGGTCTTGCGAGCAGCTCCCGCGTTTCCTCGGCCGGACATGGTGAGCAGGCGGTGGGCGTATGGGGCGGGCAGTCTCGGGTTAGGAAAAGGCCGTACGGTACAGGCAGGTATGGCGGTAATGCGTTGGCGAGTGCTGGGGGTGAACAGCAGCAGCAGCCAGCGGTGGAGGAAAAGAGAGACGGACGGGCCGAGTTAATCCGCTCCGTAGTAGACTGCCTCCACCGCTGCTCTTCTCTCTTCTCTCTATCCTCTCTCTCTCCTCTCCCCAACAACTGAATCTACGGCTGGGAATGGCTAACCTGGATTGCTAATTCGCCCATGTCTCGATCACTCACAGCCTCAGTCGTTCCCTTGCATCCCTTATCTAGCAGCTCAATCCCAGTCCCTGTTGCACTCCAGCCAGTCCCGAGAAGATCCCGACATATCCTCTTTCGCTAGGGCCTAGACTCTACTTCCACAGTCGATATCGGCCTAAAGAGAGATTCGTGCGGTTTCAGCTGGCCTGTCTTTACACCAAGGTGCCTCAACCAAGCAATTCTTCTCTCCTGGTCCGAACTACAGGTTTCACTGCGGCCACGAATTAGGAACAGGTCCGTGTCCATGCTGCCGATGCCCACGTTCTGTCCCTATATCGGTAACTCGGAGAAAACCGACATCAATAGTTGGGACGAGGCCAGTTTCATATCTGGGCATTCCCTGCAGCTACTACTGGTCTCCGTTTTGGCTGACGCCAGTCCCGGTCACGCAGTGTCCATGTAGCACTGCACAGACTGCAGGTGGCGATCCAATCAACTGTCCAATCGCCGTATAGATGTTCGAATGTGTCCCTTCCAGCGTGTAATCCCCTATTTGTCGACAAGACGAAAGACACGAAAGACTTCGAGGCTGTGTACGCTGAACCGACCGCAGCGTCCACTGATCCCCGGCAGAATATATCGAGCACTTTGAGAGACCAGATCGTGTTCCATCTGGTTATACAGGAGGCGTGAGTCTGCATGTAACGCATGCTTAATGCCGCATGTACGTGGTGTATCTGGTGCTACTGCGCTTGGGAAACTCGCTGCCTATCGGGCTAGACCATCTGTCCTGTTCAGGTATCCAATACATGGCAATTGCTGGCGAGTTTGTGACTCGCATAAGCTTTTAAATTCTCCTGCATAGGACAAGGCATCCTTCACCAATATATCGGTAGTCGACCTTGATACCACACAGCCACTTGTAAGATTTGCGATATCCATTTGTATAGTAGTATCAGGAATAAAGAAAGGCTAAGCGCGGTTATCTATACACACAAAGCATGCTCGGCTGCATGAAAGAAATTCATGTATATATGACTATAGATATTGATCAATGAAGAGAACAGCAACAGCATCAATCGAATCCAAGACACCTGGACCAAGTTGCATATGCCGGCTGCGGGAAGAAATAAAACCAATTCGCGAGGGCCTGTCGCCGGCCTTTCTCGAAGTGGCTCTCTGCTGATGATCGAAACACTAGATCGAGACGTACGAGTAACAACTGGTGGACCTTGCTGCTGCCCTACCTGACTGGGATCACGCCTCACAGCATCGGCCATTCCCGTCCACAGTTCATACTCCGACGGATTGTAATTCTAGCCGTTGAGACGGCCATGGTGGGCTATGCGATACGATATATGTTACGCTGAAGCCATTCTCCAGAGAGACATCCATGTCGAGCCAGAGTCCGGTTTGGACATAAATAGGGCCCTCTGCCCCCTCCAACTGACCTTCATTCCATCCATCGCAACAAGCCTCATCCCCTCATCCTTCCAAAGAAAGGCTCTTTGCCAATCCCAGCTCTCTCGCTTGAATACCTCTCTTCAATCTTCAAAGATGCATTTCAAGACTACCCTCGCCCTCTTCTTCGCCGCTATGGCTATCGCGAGCCCTGTCGCTGAGCCTGCGGAGCAGGAAGCCCAATCCGCCCAGGAAGGCCAGGAAGCCGAGTGGCCTGGTCGCTGGGGTGGTGGCTGGGGTCGCCCTCATGGCCGTGGTGGATGGGGCTGGGGTGCTCGTTGGTGCCAGCGGGACTGGAACACCTGCGTCCAGGTGAGTGCCTCCCAACTCAGTTCCCTCAAACCCAAGCACTAATTCGTATTTTCTTATAGAACTGCAACAACGGCTATTCCGCCTTTGGAGGAAACCACGGATGCTATAACGTAGGTCTCCCATCGATCTCCGATGAGAAAAGCGTTGATGGTGCTAATACCGCCCTCTTCAGAGATGCGACTCGTCGCACTGCAGCCCCAGGAGCTCCCGCTTCTTCTAAAGCGAGCTCGATTGCCAGCATTCTTTTAGTTGGCAGCACAATTCTTATCAGCCCGGCTGCCACGGCCCGAAGGCGCATGGCGGGAGCATGGTGCCAACTGGAACGTTGAATCGCCTATGAAACCGAGAGTGTCAAGTCAGCTTGGTTCTATTGTGTTTTTTGCGGGGGATGGTCAAAGCAGGTCCTGCTGACTGCTTCCATACTTGTGTGCTTTGCTTTGGTTGGATCTCGTGGCTGGCTAGCATCCTCGCCTTTCTCTCCTTTCTGTAGCTAGCCGCCTCTCCCTAATACAAAATCGTCGAGTGACCATTGCCTCTCTGTGTAGAGAACTGCTTAGACAGTGTTGATCTTGGTGATGCGAGGGCAGAGTAGTGGAGCGTTCATCTGCCTTTCTGGCTGTTGTTCGCATTTTTATGCGAATTTATGCAAATAACATTGACTAAGCAATACAAATAACTAAGTTAACTAACTTAACTAGTTTTCAGCA